>APFE031246481.1:0-10691 GCA_000404065.3 Pinus taeda | reverse complement strand
AGGGCTTTCTTGCTGGAGGATGATGCTGGGTAAGAACATATGGTTGTAATCCTCCTGCTTTTCTTGATATTAATAAAGCTATTCAAGTTTTCCTCCATATTCTTGTATGATTGATTGTATATGCATTTGTATGGTTAACACATATCTTATCCTGTGTTATTTATGAATATAGATCTCTATTCTTCGATAGTAGTATGCTGCTTTGATTCCACAGGTGCTCTTTGAAGCTGGGCAGACGAAGAAGAAGCAGCAAAGGCCTACTAGGAAGGAGAGGAATCAATCAAGGAAACCAAGCGCAAGACTAAGGTTAGTGTCCTTTGTTCCACTCTTATCTATTTTCATAAAGGAAAGCGAAAGTAGACTTTACTTGTTTGTTTCTAAGATAGCTACCAGTCTTAGTGGGAATAGCAGCTCTGAGTGGACACTATTCCCGGTAACACTAGCTTACTCTTAGTCTAGCACTTTATATGAGTTATTACCCAATGCTCTGTGGCCATCCTCTGATCCTGTAGCATCAAAGTCACTAGTTGTTCCTCCCGTTGATGGAGTTATTAGTTCAGTATCCTAGACCCCTGCTAAAACATCTTCCAAACAGAAGTCGGTCTCGAATGATGCCCCTAATAGTTCATCCCATAATCCATCTAGCCCTGGTAAAACCTCAGAGGTCCATGTTGTCCAGTCTACCGCAGCGAACAAATACTCGAAAGGAAAAAAGAAATGCAAAGGCAAAGCTAAAGTCGATGCCCCGAAAGAGGGTCCTCCAAAATCGTCTGCTGGCGAATCTTCGCAATGGAATCCTAAGTATCCTTGCCTCATTTGCGAGGAATATCACTACACTAAGGATTTTCCTCGACCATCCGAAGTTAGTCGCCTACTCAAAGGGACCCCTATTGTCGTCAAAGAGTCATTTTTGTCTCAGCAGACCCAAATGGTAGACTAACCTCGATCTATTTCCTCTGGGTCCCAAGTTTTGATGATTAACACGCTTATTAATGTGGCTACCTAATCTAAAGACTATCAAACTCCAACTCTGGCAACTGGGAAAGAGAAAGAAGTTGCACCTTCTTCTTCTACCATGAGTTCTGACCATCTACAAATTGAGTACCCTAACCCTGATTCTGCTATGTGGCCACCCTCTCAAGGTGTACTGCGAAAATCCTCGTATAATCCCAACGCCCGAGTCACTCAACACTACAATATTGTTAAGGATTTGGCTCAGGCGTCGTCAGCCATGTCCACTCTTGAGGTACTCCAAAGCTGCCCATCGCAACAGAAATATTTGCTGTCAGTTATCAAGGGCATTGATCCCACCAATTCCAATTTGATATGTTTTGATCTAGAGAACCATGTTCCACGGCTCCCTCATCAGATTGCCTTTCTTATTCAAGTAATCATTAATGAGAAGACCATCCACCGCACTGACATCGATGAAGGTGCTTCCACCTGCATCATGTCAACTGCATGTTGGAAGGCTATTGGTTCCCCTGCACTGAACCAATCTCTAAATACTTTGGAAGCTTTCGATGGGCGCAATTCGTGACCCTTCGGTGTCTTACGTAACCTTGCCATCACCCTTGAAGGCAAGATAGTGCAAGTAGAAGTAGAAATTATTGTCACCAATCTCAATTATAATCTTTTATTTGGCCGAAGTTGGACTTATGCCATGCATGTCGTGGCCTCCTCTTTGTTTCATGTGATTCGTTTTGCCCATTAAGGGAAAATTGTCATCGTCGATCACTTGTCTTTCTTTGCCTCTTCCTCCTCAAATGGCAATGTTCCATACGTCAAGCACTCTAGTGTTGCTTATGAGAGTGTGGGGGCAGGTACCTTCAAAGATTCTACCTTAATGGGAATTTTTCCACTCTCACCTCCTCATGTTGCCTCTGTCAACATCATCTCGATCAAATCTGATCCCTAGGTCATACCTGCAACAGATCTTGTTGATACCTAGGGCGAGTTTATGTCGCTTAGTCCCGCCGAAGTCAATTACGTGGAAATTGCTTCGGCTGCGAACTCTGCATCCTCTAATTTTTCTATGTCAAAGACCTCTTTCGATACATACTCTCAATCCCCATGGCTTGGCACTTTGGAATCGCCTGATCCCTTAGCCGAGACCTTCCATGCCGATGAAGATATCATGGAAGTCATGTCTCTCGAGGAACCCCCTTGGATCGATACTCATCATCACTCCTTGTTCCTACCTCACCCGGTGGTCATGTCTACCTTTTTCGAAGAATGCTCTTCTTCGCTGCTCATTGATGTGTCAGTTTACCCTAACATGATCAAGATCTTTCAACTGAGGGCACCTTTATCCCTTCATGAATTCAAGATTTTTCACCCTCCTTGAGTTTTCACCAATTTCCCATTATTGCAATGGGGTTTCCATCTAACTCGTAACCCTCCCTCACCTAAGGGGCACGAGGGCAAAGCCTTATATGAGTTCTACTCCATTATTTGACCTAGTTGATGCATACTCGTCATGACAACGGTAAAACTCTGGTGTCCTTCTGTGTTGATTAATTACCCGAGTCCCAGCATGGACTCCCTCACGAGGTACTATGCCTAGGTCATCTTGCATGGTTACTTATGTACATTAGTGTGAATACTTATGTACAATGTGGTTTTGTGTGATATTTTTCAAACATCTTTCCTGTTTACTATGATTTTCTTTCTTTGTAGATGTTTGCGACTCCTCATGTTGGTTTCACTGATGGTGCTTGCCGTAGTACCCAGAACCTATCATCCGCGATATGGGCTATGAATGACCCTAACAGTGAGTTGATTGATCTTCAAGGTATCTAACTAGGTCGCATAACCAACAATATTATTGAATATAGTGCGTTCATTGAACTATTTTCAAAAGCCATCGCTTTGGGCATCAGAGAATTGATTGTCAACCTGGATTCACAGCTTGTCGTCCTTCAACTCAACGGGCAATATTCCATCAGGAACCCTCAAATATTGAGAATATAACTATGTATCCATCTATTGGAAAGGAATTTTGATTATATTACATGTTGGATACCTATACCAATAGGTTTCATATTTCATGATTGGCAAATGTAAGTGCCAAATATGCTCCATTTTGCTGTCACAAAGGTTTCATATTTACAAGAAAAGGAGGTGTACATAGGCCTGCATTTTCACAAAAGTCTATGGATGGTCCAACAGTCTAATCTGGATCATGCCATGTTTTCAATTTCCATGTTGTAGAATAGAGAATGAAATCTGTCCAAACTGTTTAATCTTGGCAGATCAGTAGCTAGGTAGAGAAGCTAAGGTTCTCAACTGCTTAATCTGGGACCTTGGAAGGAATAAGGATTGTATTAGATAGGAAAGGAAAGCAAAAAGCCAATGAAAAGAAAAAGGCATTCAAAGGGTTTGCAAGTCCAAGTGCACCCTCCAAGAAGGAACAAAAAATGTTAGGAGAACTAGTTGGGTAGGTAGATGGGGTTGCAGAAGTGCTGTCTCTTTCAAGACCAAAGTTGCTGAAACATCTATAGGAAGAGCAACACACTGGAGCATGACTAACTCCCTTGTTTTCATCTGTATATCACTCATTACTAACACCCTTTCCCAAGCTGCACAGAGCACAGAAATTCATATCTTTGTCATATTCTTATGGCTTTAAGAAGCCACATTTCTTGTGCAAAAATCTTTTCATTTTGATCTACTCCTGATTTCAAGTTATTTTCAAAGAAAACCTGGTTGAACCAGCCCTCATCCATATGTCCCCTCCATATTAACAAACTAATTCTATTACTTAGCTCCCTATACCCCACTATCCCTAGTATTATAAACACCATGGTGTATAAACCCCACAATGCATAAATATCCCCTCCTTGGCACTATAGCCATAGTGTTTGCTCCCTGGGACTTGAATTGACACCTGGTCAAGGTCAAGAACCCATGTTTCACCTTTTGCTCCACCTCAAACCAGTTCTCCTACCCAAAAGTTCCATGTTGACCTTAAAAACCCTTGAAAAACCTTTTTAAAACCTCTAAAAACCACCCAGGGGCGGAAAAACTATGAAAAAATCCTTCTCCCGCCTTATCCTAAGGTCGGGAGCCAGTTTACCCTTTCACATTGATAAAAATCCATTTGGACCCCTTTCCCCTATAGTTTCTGCCTTCAGAAACATTTATACCCAAACCTTACATAAAACCCGAAAATTCATGCTTTCCTAAGGTTGGTTGATTAAATCATTTTTATAAAGAAAATCAATTAAAAATCACCAAATATGTTTTGGCACATGGAGGGGCCCGCCGGTCGCAAATGGCCGAAAAATATTGTTTTTTAAACCCGCCCGTTGGCCGCTATCCGTCGTGCAGATCGCCCGTCCGATGACCGTCAGATGGCACCTGTCCCAGATCAACGGCACACAGTGGTTTCGGGCAATCCCGACGTCCGAAGGTTAATGAAGGCATGCGTTACAGCCCGTGCAAGTTGGGCGCACGACAGCCGTTGGATCGCGCGCCTCCAGATCGACGGCCCACATGAATATCAGAGGACCCTACATGTCTGACAGATACCTTCCGATATCTGTCAGACGCTTGCGTCAGGCGAGCGTCACGCGAGGACACTTTTCACTCCCAAATCGCATCGGAGCAACGTCTGACAATTCTTTCACCGTACAGGGCCGGTTCCGATATTGCGACACCTGTCCCGCCCACGTCCTCGCCCTGCTGCCAGGCACGTCACCACCATGTCTGCCCACCTCGTCCGTCATTCGCCCACGTGGCCGCCACTTCATCGCCCCCGTGGACCGGTCGTTGACCGCCACGTCACCCGATGACGTCCTGCTGACGTCACCCGATGACGTCCTGCTGACGTCATCCAACCCGGTCCCCCATGATGACGTCATGCTGACGTCATCCGAAAAGCGCATCAATAAAACCAAAAAGCCATATTTTCGCCATTTTTCGCAATTTTGTCATATTTTTCGGAAAAATACTGCTAAGCTGTCTGCATGTAATTCACGACGCCCATTCAACCAGCCAGCCCGCGACCAATTTCAAAGAATCCAGTGCGCAAACCCAGCTGTTTCTTCAGTCCAGGCCATTGTTTAACAGGTATTTGAGTCTTCATCCTCCCTCGAACTGGTTTTTTCTCAATTTCTCGTAAAATCCACCACAGGAAGCCATAGGATTGAAAATTCACCGGAAAACCAGCTGTAACCTACCACTATTCGACAGTTCAGAGTTGAAAAACAGTGGCAGAGACCTCATTTAGACTGTAATTTCTGGTAAAACCCTGCCCGGTTCGCGCAATCGTGAACTTACTACATTGCTCCCAAATTGCCTAAAAGAAAGCCTGTCAAATGCATAAAGGCCTCCTCAGAGATTTCAAACACTGATTATAGTTGTCTGTGCACCAACCTTGCTGGTTTCTGCCGCCCCCAATTTCACCAGTTCAATTGACAAACCCAGCATTTCAAGAAACACTTGAGGCAAACATGGCTGCCCCTGCAGGATCAGCAGCCCTCAATGTCACTCCCCTAAATGCTCCTCAGAGAGAGCTGGACTGGCAAGACTTTGCAGATTTAGACTACCAGATCTCAAAAGACGCCCCCTCCAAATGTACATTTCACATTCATTTGTTAAATGAATTCACGGCTAGGCATAGGGATGGGACTGATATCCTAGGCATTTGGGAGTCCTCCCTCCCAACTTTTAAAATGCCCCAAGTCAAGCAGTTCCCTGACCTTATCTATTTATGTGCTGAGGGCTATGATCCAACACAGAGGGCAGTAGTGAATCCTCAAGGTGAGGTTGTATTTTACACTACCCCTCAGGCCATCAGGGATATGGTCCAATTCAAAACTCAAAGGAAACTGATTCCTTTATCCCTGCTGGACCTAATCAATCAAGGGTCCAAAATACTCACAGAGGCAGAGATCCTGAAGCTGAACCAACTATTCATTCGGAAATCTGATACAGTGCTACACCCTCCTATTTTTTATGGCTACTTGAATCAACTTGGCCTGGACCTAGCCTATATGATAAGCTCAGTACTGGGGTACAAGTCAATGGAATTTATAGAGGAAACTGTGCTAGTCATGATGACAATGTTTTCTCCTGGTAAGGCCCCCATCTGCTATGACTATGCCACATACATCTCTGACAAGATCCATGAGCAATTCTTGCTCCTGTCCAGGGAGAGAGTGTTCAGATACACTTCATACATTTATCACCTCATCCTCTATCACCAACATGAAAAATTCTCTTTTGAAATCAAGAGAACTGATGCAGCAGGAAACCCAAGGTCGGTTGTATATTGGAGCTCAATATTCCATATCCAGTTTTACTCACCCTATACATATTGTGAGTTCATAGATCTGTTTATTCATCCGGCCTTATCTCTATTCATGACAGAACCTCCTCCAAGACTCACTAATGAAATGCAGAGGATACTGCAACTATCCACTGCCTATGGCATAGGAGACTGGTATTTTTACTAGCATCACACAGTGATTAGAATATATGGTTGTGAGCTGCGGCCTTTCAGGCTGCCCAGGTTTGTGCCCATGAGGGTCTTTGCCCTGGAATACTTCAGACAATTCGGCAATGCCGATCAAATCCACTTTGCAGGGAGAGGCAAGAAGGCACAACTCAAAGTCAAAAACCAGTTGGGGCATTTTGTTATGAACAAAAGAGAAGGGTGGAAAGAGGCAGAAAGGATATTGGAACACCTTGGCCTAACACAAAGCTTCCTTTGGAAACCATATGACCCCAATGGCTTTATATCCAAGAGGAGACTAAAATACAAACTCTCCAGCTATGAGCATGATAGCATGCTCCTCATATCAAGACATGCAAACCAGCCAAAATGGAAGAAAAACACCTTGATAGAGCCTGTGTCTCAAGAAGAGCTAGTTGAGAGGGCTAGGAGACATTTATTGAAAATGGCTGACTTAGAATGTCCTTCTCAGGTGCCAGCTCTAACAAGCTCTCACATAACAGCACCGGCCTCCTCTTCTGCAACATTTCAAAAGGCAGCACAGACCTCAGCTCAAGGACAAAGCAAGGGAAAGGACATAGAAATGCAGGAAACTGAGGGCCAGCAGGAGAAAGAGGGCCAACAGGGCCAGGTGAACCAAGAGAGCCAACAGGGCCATCAGCAGCAGCAAACTGATCAACAGGATCAGGAGACACAAAAAGGAGAAGGCCAGGCAGCCACCCAAGAAAAGACAACCAGCATGGCGCCTCCTAGACAGGACTCTAGGGTGGAATCTTCGGTCCTCCAAACCCCTCAGAGGGAGGACACCAACAGGAAAAGGGAGAGGGACACCCCTCTCACAGAAGGTCCAGATAAAAGGAAGAGGCTCAATCCATTCTCAGAAGAATAAATGCAAAGCCTTGAGACCTCTGCCAGCTCATTGCATCAAGAGCAAGATAGGGCAGCACTTGGGGAGGTCAGCTCCTCAGGACAAGAAAAAAGTGCAGCTACAAGCATAAAGGAGCAGTTCAAGGACGCTAAGAGGAGAAGTGAGCCAATCAAAATCAGGCTCTATAATCATTTGTTGAACATGGCCCCTCCAAACCAACAAAGACTAATGGCTGCCTTTGATGTGCAAGAAGGCAAGATGACAATGAGCCATTTTGCCCCTACAGTGCAACAACCTCAAACGGCTGCTGATTATATAAGGACAATCTTAGAAGTCCTTGCAAAAGACATCCACCCCATGGACCAAATAGAACTCCACAAGCAGACGGGTGAGATGGTCTATGCCACCCTGGCAGACAAGACCTTGATAAACTACAGGCTGCAAAATAGCTTAAACAACACAGCAGTACAGCTTGAGTTGGAGAGGGCATCCTCTCAAGCCAAAGATAATAGAATCAAGGCATTGGAAGAAATAATTATAGAGTTTGGGCATGATCCCAACGATGTTAAGGCCATACAGGAGGTCCTTAAATTAAGGGATGTAGATGTAGCTGCAATCAAGAAAAAAATGAAGATCCCACCAACTCTACATCCCCAAACAGATGAATTTGCCCAACAGAGGCGAGAAAAGGATGTCACTGCACTGCTAATGACCTTATATAAGGAACTGATTGACACCTAACAAAAGCTGCAGGATACAGAGACTACACTAGAAGCAGCTCTACAGAGGAGAGAACAAGGGCAGTCTTCCAAACCACCCACAGAGACAATAGACCTCGTGGAGACCCCTAAAGAGGACATCCCTCCAAAGCAACAGGCACCAGAAGCAGAGCCAGCCACTACAGCACCACCAACAGAAAAGGCTGAGAGCCTAGACATGCTGAGACTAAGGCAGGAGATTCAGGTACTAGAGTCTCAAATGACAGAGCTTAATCAAGCCAAGGACAGCTTAGCCAAGATAAATGAGAAATATGATAAATCTAAGCAAAATGTGGCTGAGAGGGAGAGGGAAGTAAAAGCTCTAAAAAAGACAATTGCAGAGCTGGAAAAGCAGCTCAATTTTGAGAAAGTAACAGCAGAGATCAAGCAAGTGATTTGGACTGCCATTGGACAATCAATCACTAACCAGTGGGAGTACATTGATGCTATATATGAACAAATAGGACTCATCGGCAGGGCAAGAAAAAAACTGCACAGAGCAAGAAATTCTCTAGGCAACATGGCCGACCTTGCCCCTAAGATGATTGAAGTCCTTAACTATAGGACTGGTTCTCAGCTGATAAAAATGGGAATTGCTAATAGGACTGAAACCATTTCCCTGATCAAAAGAACCACAACAATGAAGAACCTAATTCAGACCCTAGACAGGAAAATCCATGATATACAGGCAGATATAAATAAGTTCCAGAATAGGTTCACAGCCCTGCAGGACAGAGGGCTTCCCAACTTGGTAGAATCAGGGAAGCTGCCCTCTCATGAAAAATACATCAAAAGGGTAAGCAGTTTTGCAGCAATTCAAATTGCTGACGCTCCTGAGTCATCTTCAGCAGGCCCAATAACAGGACAGGCTCTTTTTGAAAAATTAGATAATTTGTTTTTTATTAAAAATGAAGTAACACATCTGTTTTATGAGCCTCCTCATTTCTATAAGTACACAGAAGCTGATGAGACCTTAGGGTCAATTTTGAGGCATCAGCTTCCCCCTGCAGACACATGGCAGGACTTAATAAAGCTACTTTTGAACCAAAGCTAAAGAATTAAATCTTTTTTCAGCAATACAGTCCATATTGCATCTACAGGTGGACAAAGCCTTGACAGCAAGCATAAAGACGCTGAGCCAACTCAGCACAGGTACTCGGCATCAACAGCAGCATCAGCAGGTACAGGTGGCAGGGCCAAGAAGATACAAAAATCAGAGTGGCAGAGCACTTCATGCTACATTTATGATAAAGCCGCGTAGCTAACCCCGCAGTGCCCAAAGGTCAAAAGGTTATCCTGACAGGAGTTAAGAGCTTTTAGGAATCATTTATACTTACAATAACTTCTCATCTACTCTCCTGTACAAGTGTAAGAGATATTTTCTTCTCAGATGACTCAATACCTGAGATATTTTTGTATGTAACCTCTATGTATTCCCCCTCACGTTTGTTTAGAAGGGTTGGACTCCGGATGTAAGAAATCTCTTGATATCTTATCTGTTATTCTGATATTGTAAACTCTCAGACAGTTAATACAAAAGACAGTGGGATTTCTTCAAAGATGTTTGTCTCTTGATCTCCTGATGGTGTGTGGCTCAAAGTTGCAGGATTCCTGTGTATTTCATGGCTCAATAAGTTTTTCTCATGGCTCTTTATTTCACCTATGATCATTGTTATTTCATATGTCTTTCATGTTTTCTGTACCCGAATATCTAGGTAGCAAGGAGAAAGAATAGTCTCAGGATTTGGTCATTGGCTACCCTGAACTCAATCTAAGCTATCTTATATGTTTTCTTCTGATAAGAGTATTTAAAGAGTAATTCTTCACTGCTACCTTTAATACTATATCATCACAGTGCATTGTTGTTTTAGGAATTCAAGTAATTGCTCCTAGATAACAAACCCTCTTTTACAATATTCAGCTTAAGTAAAGAAATCTTAATTGCTCTTTGCTGGTTGTTTTCACCTCACTCTCACTATTTACATTTTGTTTCATGGAATACATACAGGCCCTGTAGCTTCACCTCACCAAAACCAAGACCTCAAGGGAAAACAGTCCAAGACCCCATTGCCCAATGGATTAATCTTACCTGCAGATATACTTCAAGGAAACCAGAAGCATCCTCCCAACCAAACACAAAAAACAACCAAAAATTTCATCTCATAACTAGGCTAAAACCCTTGTCAAGAACAGTGACAAACCTTATAGAGAGAGTCCTCTCTGACTGCAGGTAGGCTAGAAGCTGTAGCCCAAAGATTGGTTAGTGGTTACCCCGGCCGTATTCTCCTAGGAGTCAAAGAGAACAACCTGGGTGTTAACATAAATGGTGACTCCGCTGGGGACTTCAGGATTTGAAAGTCTGTGTATCTACCAAGAAATCACACTCAGAATATGAACATCAGTCAAGACACCTTCAAGCTGCTCCCATACAAAAACTTGCAGCCTTAAGGTAGAGCTGACTCAGATCTCCTTTCACCCTATACAGATACACAGAGTCTTTAGAGCTCCTGTCCAGTCCTTGCTATACAAAGCCTTCATAGAAACTTAAGAGGACTAGCTCAGAAGCTGGCTCCCAAGAAGAATCTCCGGTACACAAGGAATAACC
>APFE031246476.1:0-15476 GCA_000404065.3 Pinus taeda | reverse complement strand
TGCTCTTGAATCAATATACCATATATTGCTGTCCGCAAAGCTTGCCATGCAAACAATCAACAAGAAATCTATCTTGAACTGAGTATAAAATGGATCTAGCTCCGCAAATGCAGCTACATGATCCTTACTGGACTCCTTCCGATTAGGACACTTAGTGGCATAGCACCCAAACTCATGGCAATGGAAGCACTTGATCTTTCTTAGATCCTTCTTCTTCTTTTTTCTATTTTGACTGGATTCAGCCTCTCCTTGGCCCTTCTTTCCCTTGGCTTTGTTGCCTTTGCCTACCAGGGAAAAGTTCTCCTCATCCTTTGTCTTCATCGATCTACCATCTCTTGTCCCTCTTAGAATTTCCTCTTGAATGCAGTCACTCCAAAACCTTTCCCAACTAGGAAAATTTTCTCTGCCACTCACTGCATCCTGGAAGCCATACCAAGACTTATGGAGTCCTAGAAGCACAAGACTCACAAGGTCTTTTTCTGCTACTGTCTCGCCCACACCATGTAGCTCATCCCAAACTTGAGTGAACTTTGAAAGATATGTGACAATGAGCTCCTCTTTACTCATTCGGATACTTCTTAACTTCTAGTTGAGAGCTAGCTTCCCAACATCACTAGAACCCTGATACAGATCTAAGATGGCCTTGAACATCTGATATGTTGTCTTCTTTGTTGAAGAATCTAGGGCATTTAGTATTAGTAGGATTCTTCTAGACTTGATAACAATTTGTGAAGTGCTTTTACAATTTTATCTTAGCTTGATCTTCTTCTGATTATTAGTGTGTGCGTTTCCTTCATCAAACTACTACCAAAACAAAGAGACAAGAACACAAGATGTTTGGCTTTCTGCCAGGGCCAAAACCTCTCCCTCTTGGAGAGGAAAACCCGCACAAAATTCTTCTTATAGAGATTCCAATTGAGGAATACCAAGACCTTGACCCTTGACATACTATGCCACTCCAAGTCCAAGAGGCCAATCCTCTTTGAAGTCACTGCTGGGATTATCATCATAGTTGTACCAAAACGTCTTCTTCATCTAGATCATTGTTGCACTTACTGAGAACATCACTGCTGCATTTCCATAGAGATCTACATTGTATCTACAAGGTCATCATATCATTCTTCATTATGACCTTATTTTCGAAGGGTTTATGATCACGACTATGTAAATCATGTTGATAGAGTATTGCACCAAGACAATTTGTATGTTGAGATAGTGTATGTCTTTGTGAGAGCTGTTCATAAGGGATGCCAAGATTATGATTGTATTCCGAAACAAAGATCCGAGACCTCCTTCCTTTCACCCATGCCAAGACTTATACTTTTGTGGTATACATCTGTAATTGCTTCATTGTTTGTCATCCTAACTGTGAGGATCCAACCTTCTTGTAATGCGGATTACAGTGTTTGAATAATCTCAGAAAAATGTGAGTTTTGTTTTTCCTGCACCACTATACTCATTCGAAATTACAGTCCTGCACCCCATACAAAATTTCAGAGATGTCTGAAATTCTGTTTTTGTAGTTTTGTGGATACCCTAGCTGGGTATTTATAGTAGTTTATCCTCCATAATTGAGCCGACTTGAACAAGTGAAGCGTTGTGTCATTTATATGAGTCAACATGTCATCTTTTAGTTGTTTAATTTATTTTTGCAGGCCGACATGATGTTCTCTTCATCGTTTTGCTTGTAGTCTTCTTTGTTGAAGAATGGTGTTTGTCTTGGAGGGCTTCTTGAGACTAGGTTGACACAAGTACATTACATAAATGCTCATAAAGATATCTTTAACATAATCTTGACTCTTTGACTTTCTTAGACCTATGGAATGAGCAAGAAACTCATTCATATAATTTTATAAAAATAATATTTATTTTTCTTGATAAGTACAAAGATCAAAATTACATTGACAAATACCGAACCTAGTTACACTTTTCTTCAACATTCCTTCTTAACGAGGGAGGTATTTACAATGGTACTTGGTTATTCTCAATCTGAACAATTTCTCATAAGAAGAATCGGATTGATAATTCCATTTGTATAGCATCATATCAATCAACATTGTCATAGTGCAGGGCCTTGACTAACAACACCATCTCTCCGTGAGACCATGCGCTACAATGCCGGTGAGACCAATGATTTATAGACACCTTCATCATTGTCTCTCAAGGTACATACCCACCTGGGTTTTCACTGAGTATGACCTTCTAGGACTATTCTTATCTTGGGTTCCCAACCCTAAAAAAATATTGGTCCTCTTGTCTACTCTTATCTTGGATGCCCTACACATCCTTAAGGAGTATCATATGCTAGATAATTACCCAACCCTCCATTCTTTCTTCCCAGGTGAAGACAAGAATGATGTGTCTATCATGTGTCTACATTTCCATTCATGGCCTTCATCTAGACTTACGTCTGTTAGTCCTGGTCTAGTGCATGACACATGACATGGAAAAACACAATTGTCACTCCTTTGTAATCAGGGGTGATCTAATTCAAACTCCCTCTTGATCAAGGATCTGTCAGAGCTCCCTCTTAACTAGGGACTCTTTTATACATCGACAACTTCTTCTTCGTGGGTTCTTCAGCTGCTTGATTAACTTCTCTCCTTGATGTCATGAAATTTAGTTGAGCTTCTTCCTTGTAGGGCAACAACCATTGATCACTTTCCTTCTTATTTCGTCATGGCATTCCTTTCTTCATGGAAAGTGGCCTTCTTGGCATACATTTGGAACTTTCTTCATATGTCTACTTCTTTTAACTCCATGCTTCTTTTAGGAGTTTCCATCCATCAGATGAATGCTGGTTGTACTTGTACTTACAAGTCTTGTTCTAGTAGCCCTACATGAACTCATCCAGATATTATTCAAGAAATCAAAACATGATATTAAATCAAATCATACCTTACAAGATGGCTCTTCATCATGACATCTTCATTTAGGTATCAACATCCTACATACATGTTGACACACCTCCCAAAGATATCCATTGTCAAGTGTCTTCATTATCAGAGTCTTCATATCTCTCGGGGAGATTTCCTAGTCAAGTCTTCTTGATCTTTTCGATGTTGATCGCCTTCATCAGGGTTGCATATCGATCTCTTTCTTTCTCACACATTCCATTCCCAGGATCTTTCAATCAAAGTTTCTTAATTATAGTCAACCACCTCATACTTCATATGAGGACATATTATGTTGATTTCATCTAGTGTGACTTATGCCTTTCTGCATCTTTTCAGAAGAGGAGGTCCTTTTTCTCTTGATCATGTTTCTTAAGATAGAAGTGATGACCTATATTACCTG
This sequence comes from Pinus taeda, assembly GCA_000404065.3. Taxonomy (NCBI): domain Eukaryota; kingdom Viridiplantae; phylum Streptophyta; class Pinopsida; order Pinales; family Pinaceae; genus Pinus; species Pinus taeda. Next base: position 12,179 of record APFE031246476.1, on the reverse strand, counting down.
CAACCATACAACATGACATTATAAAATTAAATACATGCATACATACCTCATTTTACCTTTAGGTCATCTAGGCTTCTTCTAGCAACTTCCTTGATTGAAGAGATCTTCACTCCCTTGATCTGGTTCATGTCATCACACCATTATCTCATGGATTCCATAAGTTGGAGTTCTTGTTGAAACACTTGCTTCCTCTCTAGATTAGTGAACCCTACGATGAGGATTCCATCAGAGAATTTTTGAGGATCTTGTATATCCCCAATTGGCAGATGTTTCCTTTTTGACTTGATGTATGATGAGCCTTAGATGACTCTTTTCTTTTCTTCAATGTCCACTGAGGTTCCCAAGAGCTATATATCCTACATGTTTGTTTGCCATGGATTTTGTCCTTCATGATTCCCATGGTGATGTTATGATATCTTATCTCTAATGCTTTCATGATGCCATGATGCATCTTATTATCATTGTCATATCTTATAGCACAAGATTTAGGAGCTTATGATAGGACCCTTTTGTGAGGGATACTATCTTACTCATAGGAGAGATTTGATACTCCGTCTTTCCTAGGCCCTTTTCTTTAGCTTCCTCCATCTTTCAGTGATATGAGCTTCCAAAATATTTCTATAGCATTGAATCTTCACTATACTTATTTTTGCCTTTGCTTGAGGACCAACCTTGCTTTTCCTTTCTGCACATGGTTGAATTCCATGGTTGAATTCCTTTATCCTATAGACTGCAACTTGTCTTTCTCTATCTAGCATAGAGACCACAAATTGCCGGGTGAGGTAACCTTCTTTGCTTATTGATATTTGTTACCTTGCTTATCAATGATGACTACCTTCTCATCATCTTTCCTAGATCCTCATGAAGTTGTGCCTTCATTCTTTGATACATTTACTATTGTGTAGGTCTAAGTGATCTTCTTTACTTTAATTTCTGAGAGTATATTTAGCATTTCATATATCTCTCTTTATGTCTCCTCTTCTGCTATTTAGGTATGAAAGGATTTTTTTGAGTGATATCATATGAATCCTATGAATCTCTTGATGGATTCAAACAATGCTTGACCTTCATAGACCTTTTCATAGATATCAATGATTTCTCTTTTCTACGAGGATTATGACAATCCTCCTTATTCTATGCAAGGACTTTCGATTATCTAACCGATTTATAAATCCCCTTGCAATCATGAAATCATTTAACCAAATCTGATTATGAAATTGAAAGATACTTACTTGGTGTGTGAAGAGGAGATCTTCACCTTGATGCTTCTTTTGCTTGAGCTGCCCATCATTAGTATTCTTTCAACACGACTTCCTTGGAGGCCTTCTAGCACCATGACATCAGTGATCTTGACATCACCGAGACTGCTTCACAAACTTCTCAATTCATTTTTAAGGTACTTTTGACTTCAACATATTGTTGACATATTAGTGATACTATGTTCTGATCTGAGCACCATGCTTTTGAGATCATAATCATAGACAAAATTCGAGATTGTGACAAGTATTTTGGTATGGCACTGCACAGTGATGTCTATGTGCATTGTGTAGAGAGGCAATGTACTGAGAGCCCAAACTTGTCAATGAATAGCATAACTAAACTGTAGGTAGCATTGTATAGATAGACTGTCTCATCACCAAAACTGCCTTGATGTAATAACTATACTGAGACAGTGATGTAATCATGGATTGTGAGAGGTATTCCTTGGATTACTTCTGCAATATATATATATATATATATATATACACACCTAAGACTATCTTTTATGGCATGGAGAAAGTTCAGTGATCAAGAAGTGAGGATCACTGATATACTCCATCAAACTGAGCATGAGTTGAGTGCATGACTGTAATTACTGAAGTTGATACTCTATGATTGTTGTTGACCTGCTTGTTGTATACTTGCTCCTTTAGTCCTTTCAACCTGCATTGATATCCTTGAAGGCAGATCCTTGTATGTCTCCTTTGTTGCCCTTCATTTGACTTTAGCACCTTAGCTTTGACTCCATGTTGAAGAATCTAGGGCATTTAGTATTAGTAGGATTCTTCTAGACTTGATAACAATTTGTGAAGTGCTTTTACAGTTTATCTTAGCTTGGTCTTCTTCTGATTATTAGTGTGTGTGTTTCCTTCATCAAACTGCTACCAAAACAAAGAGACAAGAACACAAGATGTTTGGCTTTCTCCAGGTCCAAAACCTCTCCCTCTTGGAGAGGAAACCCCGCAAAAAATTCTTCTTATAGAGATCCCAATTGAGGAATACCAAGACCTTGACCTCTGACATACTATGCCACTCCAAGACCAAGACACCGGTTCTCTTTGAAGTCACTGTTGAGATTATCATCATAGTTGTACCAAAACTGCTTCTTCATCTAGATCACTGCTACACTTACTGAGAACATCACTGCTGCATTTAAATAGAGATCTACACTATATCTACAAGGTCATCACATCGTTCATCATTATGACCTTATCTTTGGTGGGTTTATGATCATGACTATGTAAATCATGTTGATAGAGTATTGCAACAAGACAATTTGTATGCTGAGATAGTGTATGTCTTTGTGAGAGTTGTTCATAAGGGATGCCGAGATTATGATTGTATTTTGAAATAGAGATCCGAGACCTTCTTCCTTTCACCCATGCCAGGACTTATACCTCTGTGGTATACATCTGTAATTGCTTCACTGTTGGTCATCCTAACTATGAGGATCCCATCCTTCCTGTAATGCAGATTACAGTCTTTGAATCATCTCAGAAAAATGTGAGTTCTGTTCTTCCTACACCACTGTACCCATCCGAAATTCAATCCTGAGTTCATCCGAAATTACAGTGTTGCACCCCATACGAAATTTCAGAGATGTCCGAAATTCTGTTTTTGTAGTTTTGTGGATACCCTAGCTGGGTATTTATAGTAGTTTGTCCTCCATAATTGAGCCGACTTGAGCAGGTGAAGCATTGTGTCATTTATATGAGTTGACATGTCATCTTTTAGTTGTTTAATTCATTTTTGCAGGCTGACATGATGTTCTCTTCATCATTTTGCTTGTAGTCTTCTTTGTTGAAGAATGGTGTTTGTCTTGGAGGGCTTCTTAACACTAGGTTGACACAAGTACATTACATAAATGCTCATAAGGAGCTCTTTAACATAATCTTGACTTTTTGACTTTCCTAGACCCCTATGGAATGAGCAGGAAACTCATTCATATAATTTTATAAAAATAATATTTTTTTCTTGACAAGTACAAAGATCAAAATTACATTGACAAATACCGAACCTAGTTACACTTTTCTTCAACATTCTTCTCATGGAGATGAGGAATAATATGGTCTCTAACCCCCTCTAGAATGATCCTCCTCGCCTTGGTGTCATTCTTAGTATGTTGGGCCAATTGATGGGGATCTTGAGGTGGCACTATTGCCTGCTTGATAAACTCTCCAACCCTATTATCTTCCAACACTACTGTGGTTCACTCCTATGCACAAAAATTCGAGGCTCCCTCTAAATTGTGATCTAGCCTTAGCCCTAGGAATGACATACTGCTATCTAAGGCACTTCTCTGCTTTGCTCTTCAAACTCTAGCGCTGTCCTTCCTGACTAATTTGAGCTCTAGCCTAACTGATCAACTTGGTGCTGGTCTTTATATTGATCTCTGCTGATACCATGCTAATTTTCCATGAAATTCTGCAACTAATATCATTTTTTGAAAATTGAACTAATTTACTTTTCACCAAGATACAAAATTTCTTAACAAGAGATAACGAGTCGAATATAAATGCAGGGATAAAAACACAGTCACACAAGTTTGCACACTTTATTTCTTGGGAAACACAACTGGGAAGTGTTGAAGAATCTAGGGCAAGCAAAAATTAAAGTGATTCTTCTTAACATGATAACAATTTGTGAACTGTTTTTTACAATTTTTCTTAGCTTGATCTTCTTTGCATTATTAGTGTGTGTGTTTACTTCATCAAACTGCTACCAAAACAAAAGAGACAAGAACACAAAATATTTGGCTTTCTGCCAGGGCCAAAGCCTCTCCCTCTTGGAGAGGAAAACCCACACAAGATTCTTCTAATAGAGATTCCAATTGACGAATACCAAGACCATGACCCTTGACACATTCTGTCACTCCAAGACCAAGACATCAATCCTTTTCTCTGTCATCGCTGAGATCTTTATTATTGCTGCCATCATTGAGAATATCATTGCTGCACCATGACTGCTCCTTGAGATTACCACAAAGATGATCTCTGCACCTTCATCGAGATCATGATCTTCAAGAACAAGATCATGACTGTACCTCACTGTAGGTTGAGATAACGTGAGTCACTATGAGATCATGATCCTTGTCACTCCTTATTCTGCCAAGACTGACCATCCCTGTCATTGTCATCACTGCCCCTTCCATTATGCCGAGACTGTAATAATAATCATTGTCATTACTGCTTGTAACCATTGTTACCGCTCCTCGTCATGCCTAGACTGCAGTAGTCACAGAGATCATCGAAATTCCTTCCAACATGATTATGCCAAGAATACATGTATGCCGAGATAGTGTTAGTAACTGCGATAGTATATATATGCCAAGACTGTTCCATCCATAAGTGACTGCGTTCTGGAATGAATTCCAAGATGGTATGCTGTTGAAGAATCACCAAGATACATATACATATGTCTAGACTTCTTAGGAGACAGGTCCGAAGTTATGTCCTCCTGTAGTGCGAGTTGCAGGGACTTGTTTTACTCTCTCTGCTCTTCATTCGAGACCTAGTCTACCTGCACCTAATACCCATCCGAGGTGCGGTCAAACCCTTAAATAATTGCCTTCCTGTAATTCGGATCTGCTCCTTCATCCATGTGAAATTTAGAGATAAAATTTGAGTTCTGTGTCTCAGATTTGCGGATACCCTAGACAGGTATTTATAGTGGTTTGTGCTCCAAAATAAGTAGACTTGAATACATGAACCGACATGTCTATTAATTGAGCCGACATGACATTTAAATATATATTTAATTCAATTTTTTGAAGCCAACATCATGATCTCCTTCTGGTTTTGCTTGCAGTCTTCTTGTGCTTGCTAATGGAGGATTGTTCTTGGTCTTGGAGGGCTGCTTCAGCCTGAATACATTTTACATGACTTGACTCTTTGACATATTAATAAATCCTAAAGACATCAAGAAGAAGTCTTTTGACCTAGTGACACTTCTTGCTTATGAAACCCATGCAACGAAGCATACAAAATAAATTTATTCTCTTTTATTACATCATTTACAAAGATCATGTCATTATGAAGACCGAACCTAGCTACACTTTCTTCAACAAGAAGACCCTCTTCGTTGCTGTAGTATTTTATTGATTGAGTTTAAGCAATTGAATCTCTTACAAGGCAATTTGTCACATTGAGAAAAACTTGTTCTCTCACTGAACTAGCTTGGACTAACCTTGGAAAACACTTGATTCTTGTTCCTAAACTTTTGCGCACCAACAACCCTATTTCCTAGTGCACTAGGGCCTCTTTCTGTGCGCACAAAAAATCTCCTATTTTGTAGCGCAACAGACCTCTATTTTTGTGCGCAACAGGTCTCCTATTATTTAGGATGCAACTCCTAAATTTTTTCGCAAGTTTGCTCACCAAACCAGTGGATGCTTGCTCCTCAAGGCTATGCACACCACAACCAAAGAGATCTCACACAAAACTGTGCTCTCTCTCACAATCTCATGAGCTGTTTCTTGCCACAGTACTTCGTACACAAAACAACAATGAATAAACTTTGTGCCTTTCGTCCTTCCTTTATAGATTTTGTCCACACTATAATAGGCAAGTTAAAAATTTGGAAGTTGAGTTGTGACTGACTAGTTAACTGAGTTGAACTGATTTTCTTTTGCAATCATCACTTGGAGTTATAACTCATCCACCTTCAATCAAACACTGAAGTTCCCAACTCTTCTTTTTCTAAACTCGAACTGCCATCTATCCTATAGTTAACTGAAGAAGGATCCACATGATTGATCCTCCAACACTATGCATGAACTTGTGAATATTATTCCCGCAAATTGGAAACACATTCACAATCTCCATGAACTCGTTCCATGGTAAAGGAAAGACAACTCGTGGTCTTTCTGGCTAAGGCATGAGCCAGAGAAGACCTTGTCTCGTTAAATTTTTCAACATCCCACTAATCTTTGACATGGGGAAGGGACTTGAAGAGTGTGAAGGTAATCTTGTCATTGTTGGAAAAATGTTGAATAGAGAACTAATGCTCTAGCAAATTTAACTATCTCTCGAAAGCTTCTATGTTTATTTTTCCTTCAAGCGAAGGGATATCAAGTTAACTTGTACCTTGAAGGGCGTCGTTCTACTTGTTGAAGGTGCCTTTGTCACTATGGGGAATTGTCCAAGGATTTGGGCGAAATGGTCCATCATCTCATTTTTAGTTTCTCAGGGGTTTCTTGGAGCAACAACTTGATAGGATCTCTTGCTTTGTCAACTTTCTTTACTTTGTTTGCCATCGGAGGTTTCTTGGGTGGGTAAGGGTGGTCTTCACTTAGACTATGTTAGTTTGTGGCTTGTTGCCCACTGTTTGTGGGAAAACTTCCATAGAGCCAGGGTTGAAAGCCCCAACAGAGCAAAATATAAAACTCAATAAAGAAACTTAGACAAGCATGCAAACAACTTCAAATTCACAAAGTAAGCAAGTGGTACTCACTCGTAGGTCCTACGTTTGAAGTAGATCCCACAAGGTCCAAACCCTAACCTCTTGTTCCAAAGTTGCAACCTGCAAGATAATTAGGAAACCAAGAGAAGATCAAAGAATTCAAAGCATATAAACATGTAAATCAAGTTAGTCCATAATCATATCCATTAGGCATTCACATTCATGAAAGATAAACAATGGAAATGGGAATGAAATATAAGTCTCTTTATTGAAAAACAACAACAAAGAAGTATTTATGATATAACCTGATCCCAGCTTCTAACGCCGAATCTCCTTATTGAAAAACAACAACAAAGAAGTAGTTATGATATAACCTGATCCTGGCTGCTGGCGCCAATAGAACCTTCCTCTGGATCCTTCCTACCCCTACCAGGGCCACTGAAGATCTCCTCTCCAGTAGTAGCACACTGATGCGAGATAAGAGTGCTCAACATCACAACAAGAAAACTAGGGTTTCTTGGAGATAGGGGAGTGCTTAAAAGCATGGGATAAATATACCTAATCCGGGGAAAATTTGGCAAAGTATAGTTGCCGAAGTATTAGGATGCATATAAGGGCAACCCAAGGTGTGTATTTATACCACCAAAATTTGGTTGGGTTGGTTATGCCATGGGCTCCTGTAGGTGGGATTCTAGTCTAACCTGTAAACCTCGTTTGAAAAATAGTCTAATTATATATTTTTTCAAAATTTTAAAAGTTGTATGTGGGAAGCTTTAAGGAGAACTGCGTACATACAAATTTTTGCTGTGGGTAGGTCATGTATGGATTTTTAAAAATGTTTTTTTAAAATAATGTTAGGTCTGCATGGGGAAATGGATTATGCCCAGGCCAACATAAGCATTTGATGTGGCAAAAGATGCTATAACACCCACCAAAAAAGTGGGTAACCCCAAGGAGGAAAATTTTCTCCTCCTTGGACAATGAACCAATCATGTAGCCCTATGTGATCAACACATAACATGATGTCAGTATCCTCTACCTACTATATTTTTTAGATATCTCTCCCATTTGGCATTTCTTTCTTAAAAGAAGGTGGGTCATCTAACTACAGGTACTTTAATCATTTTGCACTCGTGTGCTTTCATTTAATGTTATGGGCGTACTAATATGGATCACCGGGAAAACATGATGATTTCCTAATCTCGATTGTATTCTTGCTCCCTCACTTCACCTAGGAAGTTAGTCTTTGACCCTAGACAATGTGACCTCCTTTTAGGCCTTAGGGTTTAGGAAAGGCACTACTAGGGAAGTTCTAGGGAAGTTCAGATTGAAGTAGTGTGTTCAGGTTAACCCATTCTTGCCACTTTCCATCTCCCCTTATTATCCATCCCATTCTTCGGGTTGGTAGTCATTGGGATTGTCACCCTTCATCCACGTCCTTGAGTCAGGGCCCGAGAACTTGGCCCTGGAGGTTGATGTAGCTAAAAGAAAGGTAAAAGCATATAAAGCAAAAGATTTCTGGGACTATATTTACTGTGTGGGAAAAATCTAGCATGAGCTCTACCCCCCCAACCCACTATTAGCCATCACCCAATTCCTCAGGGATGTAATGCTTCATCTAAAGAAAGGATCTCTTGAAAGTTCCAACTTTGATAAGTGATAAAGAGCCTCATCTTAAAAGGGTATTGGAGAATCACAAAGGAAAGCTTGAGCTTCTAAGCTATGCACCCAAATAAAGGTAAATCATATAAAGAAAAAGACACACCAAAGGGGTTGAAAAAGTAGGCTAGGGAAAGGTGTAACTCATGCCACCACAATTTCTCCCTCCTACATCTATACACTCAGGATGTTGGACCCTTATTAGCTGGTCACATGGCTGTGGCAGTTACCTTGAAGTCTTTCCCGCTCCCTTTCCATCATTATCATGCACACCTATGGATTGATGGGCTAATCTGGAACATGGCACTTGTTGAAAATTAGATGTTCTATGCTGTAACAATCAACTATTACAAAACTTATTTATGCTGCAAGATTAGTTAAGTAATTGTAGATAGAACATAAACCAAATGCACAATAGAAGACAACCAAGAACAAAATGAGGCACAGAGAATATAGTTCCAATGACTAGGGAAAAACCCGCAAAGGGAAAACCCAACCAGATTCTTCATCTATTAAATATCAATTGTTCAACAGAGATACAAAGTACAATGAGAGATCAAGAGAATGAGTAAGTTCAACCAAATCTGAAAAAGTTGTAGCATGAAGATCAATGGTCGCAGTAGCTGATGAAAACACTGAATCAACCTTCAAGTTCTGCTCTTATTCTCCAAGTCTCTCTCTCACAATCTTCTTCAAATATCTCCAACTCTCTCTCTCTCAAGTTCGAATCCTTCTTTCACAATGACACAAGTAGTTCCCTATAGGAGAAAATTTCTCCTATATTTGTCTTCAACCGGCAGCCAGCAGCCCCTTGCAGCTGCCAGATAGTGCGATGTGCCACCATTCTCTGCCACCTGAGCCAGCCATTGTGTGCTCTCGCCCATCTGCTATTATTGTATGTTTAAAGGTGGGCCTTCCAACCCCGAAGGTATGACTTTTCATTATGTAATTGGGTGTTTATGCTTGCTTTTCTTGGGCACATTTGGACATAGACTAGTGGGGGGATTCGGCGGAAAGAATGGGCTTGGATTGTACTCTTGTTCCCTTGTCCCAACTTGTGGTTAATCTTGTATCCTAGTCCTATGTGATTTCCTTTATTGGCTGCTAGCTTTAGGAGTGGCACTACATGAGAAACCCTAATTTTGGTTGCGTGGTCCCGCTTTCCAACACCATATCTTTCACTCCCCTCCTCTCATTATAAGCCCTTTCCACACTTTTCCCATCTGGGTCCATACTTGTCCATTAGGTCCAGAAGGTGTTAGCCTTCCCCCTCCCCTTGTTCACACTTTGGTTTGGGCTTGGAATGATGCCTCAGAGGTTGATGTAGTTAAAAAGAAAGATAAAAGCATAATTTGGCCACTTACAATGGGAAATGTACCACAAAATGCAAAAGATGGCTGGAACATAAAAATTTAGTGCACATGAGCTCTACCCCTTATTACTTTGGCCATCACCCAGGTTCCTAGGGCCCCTATGAGTGCCGCTTGCATAATTAAGGGACCCATGATTGCCCCAACCCCTGGTGGGTGATGAACTGCCCGACCTTATTACCTTAAGGGGGTAATCGCTGTCATCCCTTGGAACCCCGAGAAATAAAGAAAGAAAAATCAATAAAAGGCAAAAGGCATATGAAGAAGGGCGGAAAAACAAAGGCCGGGGTAACTCATGTACCGCGATTACGCCCACCTAAACTCATATACCCAAGGTGTGGGCTTCCCTCATTCTAGCTACCCTTGTACCATGGCATGTGGCTTGGAGCCTTCCCTATTGGTCCATTCCATTTCATCATTATTTCACATGCTACCTACCATTTCATGGATGTACCATGGACCTGTCACTCCCTTGGAGGTTGAAACCACCTAATAGGGTCCTTTATTAACCTCTCTTGTCGAGCAAGGAAACTCCTGTACGAAGCCCATTTGGAAGGGCATGCCACTATGAAGTGTCCACTTTTGCACCTGATTAGCAAGCTTTTTTGCTCAATTGCACTAATGATTGGTTGTACTGGAAGGTGAGGAGATGCATTGGTTCTTATACAAGATTGCGGGTGGGTCTGCATCTTGGACTTGGCCTCCCTATATGGGATCCAAGCACTTCAAAGGGTCAGAATGGCACTTGAAGGGTGAGCATGGAGAGCCATGGGCCTCCACCACCAAGCGGAGCATTGATTACTATACCGTGGGCTTCTTCATCACCACTAGTTGCTTGTTCGTGCCCTAGTTAGCCAGGGATGATGATGCACTTGGACCACACTACCCTAGGCATTTGGCAAATGATCTAGGTCCCAGAGGAGGATATGTCTTGTCTAGGAGACATGGGAGGGCATGTGTCATCATTCTAGCTCTATTGATGGAGCATCGACATGTTTGATCCAATTGGAAACCCATGAGACCATTGATTGTACCCCACAACCACTTGGGAGCACCACATGATGTTTTGCTTGGAAATCCAGGGTTCACCCCCTTGATCATCATTTTTAGTGCCCTCTTCATCATGACACATTGAGGACTTATCTTGGCCTTCCAACGACCCTTTGCACCATTATTTTATCATTTTAGCCTCATTAGGAAGGCTTGTTTTACACATATGAGCTATTTGGTGGGCTTGTCACCAAAGTTATTGTTATTTGCACATTAAAATAATATTTAGGGGCTTAATTAGGCTAATTAGACCATTCTAACTTGGGAGAGGCTCATATAAATTGAAGAGAGCCTCATTTTGTAACTCATCATGACTTGGATTTGGGATATCTCTCTCTAAAGAATTCATACATGCAATTGTGGAATCATTTGGATGAATAAATGCATTTTGATTTGTGGAAAAAACTCGCTCTCTCTCTTGGAGCTTCTTGTTGGCAAGATTTTGGATGGATATACTCTTCTTTGTCTTGTATGTGCAATATTATGCTATATTTATGTTTTAATGGATGTCTAATGCATGGAATCACTTTCTTATGATGAAGTAATGTGCCCTAATTAATGCAAATTAGTGGAATCATTGAAACTATTGGAGATTTTTGCATGTGTTACTCATTGGACAAAGAATGAATGAATGCTTCTAGAGGATTATTTGCATTGAATCCTCGAAACCCCATAACAATTGCCATCGAAGTAGAAAAGTCTAAAGTTGCCATGTCGCTGCATCCATAGTGTTAGTGAAGCTGCGTCTTTAGTGTAAGTGCCCTAAATTCGAAACTTAAGAGGGTTTAACAATAATTTGTTCATAAAATACCAGAATATGTAATTTAAATACAAAATTTAACAATTTATCTAATGAATACCAACTTGTCTGCTTTGCTACAAATCTTGTTTTGGTTGCGTTACCAAAACAACCAAAACCTCCCTGCCGAATTGGGTACAACCTAGGTACTCAGTCTCATTCTCAGAATGCTTTCCAATCAATGCAATCTGATCTTTCGTGCCCAAAAACTCTAGTACAATCAAGACTCCTTCTTGTCTGTACCTCTATGTTAAAATTGTTCTTCTTCCTCCCTTTCGATTTTTCCTCCTTTGCCTTCTTAAATAGAATTTCCCCCTCCCTCCAAGCGGCAATTTCTCATGTTCGAGGTTCCTCTAGAGAGGGATAAGGGATAAGCTCAAATTTATAGATTGAGCCAGCATACGCCAGTTGAATCAGTGGTTGACAACAATCCCTTCTTTATAAAATATCTACCTTATTTGAATTTATGTTCAAAATTCCATGTCACTTTATATTATGATTATATATAAAGGATTCTTTTTAGTTAGTTTAGTTGGTATATTATAACTTCTCTCTCTTTTTTTATAACTTTAAAATAATATTTTTTCTATAATTCATTTGTATATTTTATATAATTTGTATTTATTCAATTTATTTTTGTA
>APFE031246475.1:188961-211440 GCA_000404065.3 Pinus taeda | reverse complement strand
CACACACACACACACACACACACACACACACACACACATATATATATATATCGTATCTTACCGCGCAGCAGTCCACTCACCTTCTTTGATGATGGGACTCAACCTCCCAACTAGGAATATAGACCCAGAAATAATACCACAAATCAAGCAGCTCAACTCCAATTATATAATATAACAATACCCTTTGTAAGTATATACCTCAGCCCCAAAAAAGAGAATATAATTCAGATTCCTAGGTGAGATGACTATTGCAAGTGAATGATATTGTCCCCTTCTGAGGATTATTCTCGACTCTCCAAAGATGGTCCCTTTAGCCCAATGGTATGAAAAGGCTCTCAACCCTCCAAAGACAGTGCCTTCAACCCAATAATATGATAACGCTCTCCTCTTGATGAGTGAAATTGATCTTTAAAATTATCCCCTATAGTATTTCTAATTAATATAAAATTATTAAAAACCTAAAAATTGCTATGTATATTATTTCCATCCCCAATTCATTATCTTTTTTTTTTTTAAACCCAAAATATGTTGAAAGATAAAATGCTTGTTATGATAAATATATTTTACTTCTGATTAATATAAATTTATTGAAATCCTGGAAGTTGCTCTATGGTGTGTTACTGTGCAACTGAAGTTAAATATGTTCTTTTAATGTATGACATTTCCTTTACATTGTTGTCAATTCTCGTTGTGTTATGTTGGCTTGCTGTGTTGTATTGGCTTTGAGTAATTAATGTTGAATAGTTTCTGAAATGCTAATGGCTGTGTTTTCTTGGATTTGAATATTTGAGCTTGGATTATTCTCCAAAATTCTGATAAGTTCAGGTGGCATTACTTTGGGGTGGGGTAAAGGACATTTTCGAGGAAGATTTTGAGTATTAAATTCCCAACTCCAAAAAAATTGAAATAAAAAATATGGTAAAAAACTATCTGCTTGGGATTTTATTAGATTGGAGTTGGTGGAATTAAAGATAAGACAAAAACTATCCTGCATGGGATTTGATTTTATTGAGTTATTGCAGTGAAGTTACACACCAGCAAAATCTCAAATAAATGTGGAGTCAAAGGAGCTTGGTTGGTATTGTTATTTCCTTTACCAACATGTGTGGTCGCTTTACAACATGTGTGGTTGCTTTATGTGTGTAAATTTGACAGGTTGCATAAAGATGGTTTATTCTACCAAAAAAAGGAATTAAAAAGGAATTACAGGGAAGATTTCAAATTAAGATAAACATGACACTGCTAAAATGTATGAGGTGTGCATTGTGCAATCACATTTCATTGTTTTGCATAGTCAGAGATGATGTTGGAAGTTCTGAGGCAGTGGATACCTCCATGTGATCACTTCATCTCCCTGTCAGCAAAGATGCCAAATCACGCTTTCACAATGCTCTCTTTATATCCAAACATTCATCCTCACATGCATTTTTTAGCAAAGTCAACAAAAGGGGGCATCAATCACCCGCTTTTTCCTGCAACATGTACTCCCATTGCCATTGATGATCATCCCCTCCACCAATAATTCTGAGAAAAAAATTGAAGGGATGTTGCTCCTGATTCCTCTTTTCATGCTACGTTGGAACCATTTTCTGCACCTCACATGCAGGTGGGGTGAAGTTGCACATAAATGTACTTCATTAATTTGTCATTTGAAGAAAAAGTTGAATCCCCTTCTGCATTCAGTCAAACAAAGGGCAAAGAACAGAGGACTTTAAAGCACATAAGCCCGTGCATGAAATTAGGAATAGCCGTTGAAACGGGAGCCCTCACAGATATGACAGTTTTTTCGTTTGTTGGGAATACCGTCAGTAGCAGTAAAAGCATCGTGAACAGGAGAAAAGCCATCATGGAGAAGAGAATGCCCAAGGAATCCAATGACCCACCCACCATCGTCATGTTCATTGGTTATCCATCACAGAAAATAAAAATGTATGCTATGTAGCTACCGCTTTGCTGTATGAGAATTATATATAAATATCTATTACTGGCCAGAATAGAAGTATCTCATAGTTCTCGGGCTCTCTGTGCCTCTGAATATTCCTGAGCTTGATATGCCCTTTAGTCTGCATAGATTTAAGATGGCTCTGAGTGCTCAGCTTATATCACAGTGTGTATTAATGATATTGGTTTCATCCCTGCTATCATCAGCACCGAGGGCATCTGGTCATGCATTTTATGTAAATGAAGAGTCATATCTACAAAGCACCAGTGCCCATCATGACTATAGAGATGCTTTGTCCAAATCAGGTCATACATTTTATGTAAATGAAGAGCCATATCTACAAAGCACAAGTGCCCGTCATGACTATAGAGATGCTTTGTCCAAATGCATTCTGTTCTTTGAAGGCCAGAGGTCAGGAAAACTGCCTGCAAATCAACGCCTCAAATGGAGAAAAGACTCTGCCCTCAGAGATGGCTCGGCTGCAAATGTATGTTATTATTTGTTTTACCTACATGATATATGTCAATGTTTGTATATGTTCTGCCATGGCCCTTAATCCCTCAACATTTGTGAATGCAGGTCGATTTGGTAGGAGGGTACTATGATGCAGGGGATAATATCAAGTTCGGTTTCCCTCTGGCTTTTACAGCCACTATGCTATCATGGAGTGTGATAGAATTCGGAAGGTTCATGGAAGCTGAGCTACAGAATGCTGAGACTTCAATCCGTTGGGCGACGGATTATCTCCTCAAAGCAACAGCCCATCCAGATACAGTCTACGTTCAGGTTTAGTTTCTTCAGAATAAGTCCATGTCAAAGTTCAATGTCTATTAATGTCACTTACAGGGTACTTCATGTATAATGTTGTGTGCTCTGGCAGGTGGGTAATGCCAATGCAGATCATTATTGCTGGGAGAGGCCAGAAGACATGGACACGCCCAGAAGTGTTTACAAAATCAACAAAGATAATCCAGGTTCAGATGTTGCCGCTGAATCAGCTGCAGCATTGGCTGCTGCATCTATTGTGTTCCAGAGTTCAGACCCAGGGTACTCCCAACTGCTTCTCAGAACTGCAATTCGGGTAAGCTAGTCAAAACTTCCACAACATGAATATTGCTAATATACATAGAGGAGTGTTGTGTTCCCAGAGTTCAGACCCAGGGTATTCCCAACTGTTTCAGAACTGCAATTCGGGTAAGCTAGTCAAAACTTCTACGACATGAGTATTGATAGTATACATAGAGGAGGTAGAAACAGCCTTGAAACTGCAATTCTGATACGCTCAAACCTTGAACTGCAATTCTAGTGAAGTTCAAAGTTAAAAAGTTTCAGAACACGGTATAGATAGTACATAGGAGGGAGTAGAAACAACCCTTAAAATGCACTTGGAATAAGTGCACTGGTTAATCAAATTTTCCAAAATATTAATGCAGCCCTTAAAATGCACTTGGAAAGAGTGCAATGTTTTACACAAATTTTACCGCAATTTACTATTCAGGATATTCCCAACTGCTTAACAAAAATGCATTTCAGGTAAGCTTATTTCTCAAAACTGCATTTCAGGTAAGCTTAATGTTTAATTAGAAATTTAAAATATAGGTATATGTAGCATGGTTGAGGACGAGGACAAATATCAGCTGGTGTAGTAAAAAGTTAAATAGTTTTTGCCTGGTGTAGGTCAATTGTCCAGTAGTAAGAATTCGAGAAACCGTTCAGGAAAATACTGCATTATATTAATATTAAAATACAGATTATTTTATTTTGATTGCAGATTCCAGGAATATTCCAGAATTTGATGTACAGGAAATAGGTTAAAGAATTGACTTAGCTTTTATCCATCAGATTCCAAAATATTTCTGGAATCTACAATAAATTCAACTATAAGGCAATACCTGGTGTGTGCAATGACACTTTTCAATATCTACCAGCTAACACTCTTCACAGTTCTTTTTTTTCGTACAATATCTATCCTCTCAGTTTTTTTGGTTAGTCCGTACCTCTGGTTATACATATAGCAAAAGAGAGAAATTGCAATTTGGGGAAGAAACAAGCAAACAAACAGCAATTTGGATAAGCTCAATATAAACATGAGTATTGATGATAAACCTAGAGCAGGTTAAGACAACCTTAAAATTGCAATTCTGGTTACCTGGTAAGTTTCAGAGGGTAAGTATACACAAAACAGGTAGAGACAGTGTTATTATAAATGGCAGCTAAGCAAAAAGGCTGGGTTTTGTAACAGAATCTAATGAAATTTTTTACTCTCTTTACAGGTGTTTGGGTTCGCGGACAAATACAGGGGAGCATACAGTGATAGTCAGACCGTGAGAGCAGGAGTGTGCCCTTTCTACTGCGACTTTGATGGATACCAAGTAATGTTGCTGCAGTATATACATCTCATGTTTTGAAGAGCTTCAGCATACAATCTGCAGAATGATTGATTAGGAGTAACAAAAATAGGTCTTCCCGTTTTGCAGGATGAACTGCTGTGGGGTGCAGCCTGGTTGCACAAGGCAACGAAGAACCATTCATATATCAACTACATTCAAATAAATGGCAAGACACTTGGAGCTGACGAAAACATTAACGAATTTGGCTGGGACAACAAACATGCAGGAATAAATGTCCTGGTATCCAAGGTAATATTAATGCAGAGTCATACTTTTGAATGAATTCTTCTACTTGAAGTTCTCCTATGCAGACTGCAAAACTGGGGTTCTCTGTCCTTCTGGTACTGTTTCTGGGTTATTCTCCTTGTCTGAATACTGTTTGTGGTTTATTCTCCTTTTCTGAATACTGTTTCTTGGTTATTCTCCTTGTCTGAATACTGTTTGAAGGTTTATTCTCCTTTCTATGAATACTGTTTCTTGGTTATTCTCCTTGTCTGAATACTTTTTGTGGTTTATTCTCCTTGTCTCCATAATAGTACCAAATCTGTGATATAAATTTTTTGTGTAGGAATTCTTGCTGGGAAAGGTAGCTTCTTTGCAAACTTACAGAGGATATGCTGATGACTTCATCTGTTCTCTCATACCAGAAACATCTGATGAGCATGTACCATTCACACCAGGTTGTATATCTTCACAAATATAATTAGCATAGATACTTTTTTACTCTAAAATTGGGCATAATCCTGTTTGAGATCTTACCAGGTTGTAACAGAATCTGGCTTCTCTGAGTGCAATAAACCATCATCTTCTTAAAATTTTGTTGGTGTTCCTAGTGGTGCATTGGGTGAATCATAAGTTTAAGATAGTGGTGCATTGGGTGAATCATAAGTTAAGAAAGTTAATGTATGAGTACTGTAACAGGTGGACTTATCTACAAGCCAGGAGGGAGCAACATGCAACATGTTACAGCCATATCGTTTCTACTTTTAGCCTATGCTAATTATTTGGGCCATTCTTCTGAAGTTGTTCAATGTGGTAGCATCCAAGTCACTCCTTCTAGACTCAGAACAGCTGCCAAGCGCCAGGTTCTACTCCAGATTTGTCATTGGAATCCAAACTTGATAACAAAATATTGCATCAAACATAATGGAAGCCTGGTTATTGTCAGTACTAAACTGATATTGTGGCTGGCTGTGTATGCAGGTGGACTACATACTGGGGGATAATCCTCTAAAGCTTTCGTACATGGTGGGATATGGTCCTCGCTTTCCCCAATATATTCATCACAGGGGCTCATCATTACCCTCTGTTACAGAGCATCCCAATCACATAACATGCAAGGGTGGCTCCCAATTCTTTTTCAGCAAAAATCCCAACCCAAATCTTCTGGTGGGGGCAGTGGTTGGAGGGCCAGATAGCCAAGACCAATATCCAGACAACAGGCCAAATTTCAGGCAATCCGAACCCACCACCTACATCAATGCTCCACTGGTAGGGGCGCTTGCATTTTTCAGTGGCCATCCAGAATTCTAACTTCAATCATAAACGAAGTATATAGTTATACCATATAATGTAATATTTGCTTCAACAATCATATCTGTGAACAAGATGTACAGGATTAACGACCGTGATTATTATGTAACTATAATTTCCTTTTGTTAAAGGCCATGCCTTTTATTGTTGTAATGATGAAAGTATGCTTAAATGTCAAATAACAGTGGTAATGTTGTACATTACAGTGATAATTTGAGAAATGAAATGGTGTACACTGTCTGAAAGCAGAGAAATGATATTAAAGCAATGCAAAAGGTAAAGTCCGACCACAGGTGTCCCATAATGACTTCTAACACGCACAAGATAAGGCAACATTATCTCTCCAATGCAGTACAGTACTCAATTAAGCATATTAAAGATTGAGAGTGAGACAAAACTTTTATAACGTCCAAGCAAGTTTGCCAACTTCCATTAACAATCAGGTGACCAATACTAATACTATAGCATTTCGGCATACTTTTCATTGACATGGTGACCCAGAAATTAAATGATAAAGCAAACGACTTGAGAGTTAAACCCAGGTCAAATCACCATCCATTGGACTAAATAATCAAATGCAATGTACATTTAAAACCATAATTTATATGAAATGGACCCATGTTGGTTGGTAATCAATTTTTATATTGTGGAGTCGTTTTACCTACCCAAGCAACCTTGAACTATTATAATAGGCAATCAGCCATGATAACTATAAATCATGTAATTCTTAAAGTTTGTAAATGGTCATTGAATTACCAATTTTGTATTAAAAAAATAATAAGTAACTTGTACCTGTAATTGTAAATTTATATATTATAAAAATAATTTTGACTTTTTATATTATATTAATTTGGGATAACCAAATTATATAATTTTCTATTCCATTCTTTTTCAATTTTCATATGTAATTGCAAATTCATGTATTATAAAAATATTTTTAATTTTCATATATTGTATTAATGTGAGATAATCAAATTATATATTTTTCTATTCCATTTTATTTAATTTTTTTTATTAGTGGTTTTTTTTAATAATTTTTATTTTTTTTAGTAATTTAAGTTTTCTTATTTATTGAAAATCATAAATAAAAACTTAGAACTTCGATCAAGGTTACCTTCATGTTGTTGGAAAATTTTCAATGTGAAGAACATCATTAAGATGCTTGAAACTACGCTCAAAATGGTTTTTCCCTAAAAGTTCTTGGTCCCAAATAAATAAAATAATGCCTAACCTAAAATGGGACTTATAAGCCAATAACTCCATATTTTCAATTGAGAAATACCAAAATAGATGAAAAATTATATAAGATCCATTTTAAATAAGAACTATTCATTCAGTATGGTCATCATGGAGTTTTACAACTCTACATGAGACACACAAAATCTAAAGAATGTGTAATCTTTCCTAAAAACATCATATTCAAGCTATTGAAACAATATGAATATTGTCAACTTTGTTGCTAGTGGTATTAGTAGAAATATGTCAATCTTTGTCTACCTAACCACTACATCCATTTTTTATATTGTTACATGTTTAGAGTAGTATTATCAAAATTAAACCAAAACCAACAAAATTGTCCGGCTCGGTACTAAATCAACCTTAAGACACTGAACTTGCCAGTTTTGTACAGTGTCATATGATGCAAATAGAGACCACCATGACATGCTTTAAAGCAACAAGTTAACTAATTTGCAACCACAATCCCTACTAATATTATTAAAAGAGTTGAGTGATATTGATGATGAGGATTGCAATGTACCCAATAATATGTAGGTATTTGTTCTTTCATGATTTGTTTTGAAATCTAGATATCATTTAAAGCCTCTTCATCATTGTCAATATATTTTTGGTTCAAAGATGAATTGCACTAGGTTCTCTTTTGGTTAGGTGCACTCTAACTCTTCCACGTTTTGGCTTTTTTGCCAGAATCTAGCGATACAAGTTTTAACTTTTGGCTAGATGCACTATAACTCTTCCATGTTTTGGATTTTTTTACTGGAATCTAGTGATACAAGTTCTCACTACATCGTGGTTTTTGGTTGTTTACAATAGGATTTGAATGCATAAATGGATTAAACACCTTGAAAAAATCAAGATTATAGAAATATATAGATTTCACAACTCAAACTTGTGATCCCAACAAATCCCTATAAAAATATACTTGGAAAAGGGCCAAAACATAGAAGAGTTAGGAAGTTTTTGGTTGTGCCTCAATGCACTGACTTGACTACTAAAATTTACAAGGTATACATAATTTACTCCTCAATTTTAAACTTGTGACTTCTTAGGAAGAAATACATGATTTTAATCATTAAACCCTAATCAATTACTATTTGTTTTACCAAATTCCTTTGGCCTTGTTTTTTTGCCTGTTTTTTTTTTGCCTTTGTGCCCAAATGATCATGGTGAATGAAAATCACCAATATATTTTTACAAGAAAATAATGTGGCCCTTTCTTCACTGTTTGAAAGCCCTTATGTCACTCTAATATGTCATCAACGTCATGAACATTGCCACATATAACTCCAATCAGTTTTTAACTTGCAACATTTCTCCTCAGAATGTCAAAGCAACACAATGTCCTCCTATATTGACTATTATGGATATCAGGTAATGCTTGTTGTAGGTATACCTTCTCTATAGAATGATTGATGAAGACTAACTTAAATTGCTTTGTAGGGCAAATTGTTGTGAGGTGTCACTTGGTCAGAACCAATCATGTTTCAGACAAAACGTAAAACATTGGGAGCTAATGAAAACATACACATTTATGTGGGATAAATGTTGTGGTACCCAAAGTGCAATTAACACACAGTCTCCAATGGAGAATCCATAGCTATCTATCCTTATGGTATTGCTTGCATGTTATATCAAACAAGTGTTGTCTACCATGGCCATAATATTGCCAAGACTTCAATTTTTTATTTTTTTTCTTAATTGGAATATGGCAATTTTTTATTTTTTTTTTCTAAAATATTTGAGTGTTTAAATCGTTTTTTTTATGGTAGAAATGAATTTAATGGAAGAAACCAAAATACTGAATTTTGATAGTTATAACCTAGATTTTCAAAAATTCCTATCAAAATTTCTTAAAATCCTAACGAAATTGTGACATTTTTAAACTATGGGTCAAAAAAACATTTAGATAGGAATTTCGGTTGGGTTAACAACCTCTTTTCAAATCCATAGGGGATACTGGGGATATGCTAATGACTTCATCTGCTCTTTCAAGTTAGAAATTTCGGATGGGAATTGGCTAAATTTTGTAACATTGCACTGGATTTTGGTTGCATATTAATTGTCGCACATGGGAGGGAATTGGACTCCATTTTTATCATTTAAATTGATTTTGGTTCATATAATCACAAATTGGATTTTCATCAATCATTTACACATATATATGTATATAAAAGATTTATATCAGTCAAATGAGTTCAATAAAAAGAATATGAATATATATATATATATGTTGGACTAACTTTAATTTATTTGAGTTTGTATCGTAGTCTAGTGACCTTAATAATAGGAATATGTGTGTTATAGTTTCTAGGAGATTTGTGTATGAATTAAGGCACACCGTGGACTTCCAAGACAAGTGACATTGAAATTTTTTGTTCTACAAGTTTCTTCAAGATAAACTTACTTAAACTTGGATTATGCTTACTCTTCTTTTAATTAAGGGTGTGCATAATATATAAGTTAGCCAAAGTGTCACAGGTACAAACCAAAATACTTCACATCATGCAATATAAAGATACATGTACACAACACAATATGGTGTGGTCAACTCACTTTTATAATACCTAAGGGATGTATAATAATAACAAACATTACAATCACAACCCATCGTTTTATATCAATGACCATTTGTGCCAAATCATACAACCAAGGCCTTCCTTGACCAATTCCAAATATGAACCTCAAAATTTGTCTACTCTAAAACACCAAGATTCATTCAACCTTAAATTGCAAATTTTTTTCAACCCTAAACTCCAAAATTGGGCCCTCTCCAAACCTCAAATTTCGAACTAGTCATCAAACACCAAAATTTAGCCCATCTATTGAACCTCAAATTTCACCCCAGCACAAACCTTAAATTCAGTTGGTTGCGTCACAAGCTCTAGTGAACACCAAAATTTGGGCACATTACTAAACCTTAAAATTCGGTCTCCACTTCAAGCGACTATACATTGAGTGTGGAGGAGGCATGCTACATCGAACAAAGTCGTGAAACACTATCTTGCATGCTTTCTTGTCTGGAAGGACTCAACATGGTTGTGCCAACTCTCCATCTGCTTTCGTCTCATGTCAAGCTTAGTTCACTCGATTTAAACTTGTTTCAACTCTTAAACTTGCTTGCCTTGCTTGTTCTTCAATTTCTCCCCATTTTCCAAGTCATTAATGTATTTAAATTTGTTGGCCATGCCTCACTCAACCAATGTGTCATTTGGTTGGGACACAACTCTTTGTCTAGTAAATGCTACAACTCCCAAAACAACATTTTGTCTCATTATGCCACCACTTTGTCTCACTGCACAAGCTCGTCCTCATCTTAGGCGACTCAACCTATCCATCTCGTCATGTGACGACTCGCCCAATCAACTCCATCCTGGCTCATTGTGCTCTTATATTCAAACATCTGACTAACTCATATCGGCTCATTGTTCATGCACTTGTGCGCCTGGCCAACTTGTCTCACCTTGTTCGACTTGTGTATTCATATGCTTTACTGACTCTTCTTGACTTGTTCCACTTGCACTCACACCCAACTTCTTCAATCTATCTCGTCGACAATGTTCCACACTTGTGCTAAGAATGTGGGCGGTCGACTCATTTGCCCAACTCGGTCATGTTGATTAACCCATGTCATCTCAGTTGGTTGATTAACCCATGTCATGTAGTGAATATAAAAATAATTTATTATTATTATTATTACTACATAGTGAAAACACATAAAATAAAACCCTCGAAGGGTTTAGGAGAGCAACGGCTTCACTGCTTACTTCTAAAAGATGCTAAAACAATTATTTTTCTATATTCTTTATCACTGTTCCTAACTTCAACTGCTTACCTCTAAAAGATGCTAAAACAATTATTTTTCTATATTCTTTATCACTGTTCCTAACTTCTCGAGCGGATCATATGTGATTCTGTTCAGGATGTTACTATATGATTCCTGCAACAGGTGAACTTATCTACAGGCGAAGAGGGAGCAACATACAGCATGTTACTGCCAGATCATATGTTCAGGACGTTCTATATTGTGACAGGTTGACTTATCCAGAGGCCAGAAGAAAGCACCAAGCAACATGTTACAGCCTTATCATTTCTACTATGTACAGGATTAGGCGCCATTAGTATTATTTTTGAAATGCATCATATCATTGTTTCTGGTGTAACGCCATGTTTCTTATTATTTTAAGTGGGGAAATAAGTCAACACCAGAGGGCTAATGATGTACATTCTCGAAAACGAAACACTAGAATATTTTTATGGAATGATGGGCACCACCAATCCGTTAACTTTCATAAAGTGTAACAGCAAGTGTGGGACAATGGTTTTGGTAGGGAATCTGCAATGAGACAAAAGATAAAGTCACATGTACAACACACAATTAACCGTACAAAGTGGGACAAAAAGTTTTGTACCTCCAACCATGGCCAATTGCGGTAATGGAACTGTTAGAGGTGCCTAATATAACCAATAATCACTTCTCGGTGAGGTGGTGATCGATTTTAAAAAAAATTGGTGGGAATTCAATTTAAGTGGAAGAACATGTGATTTGTTTTTAAGTGGAAGAACATGTGATTTGCTTTTATTTATGCATAGATTAAGGAGAGAATATTTTCATCCAAGAAATAATGGAATTTCCAGTATATTAATATTAGTATATATGAAGAAGAAGAATATCAGAGAGTTTTATATAATAAGAGTTATGATTTGGTCAAAATTTCATCCATGGTGGAATGGTATTCTGGGTAGTTTTACTCAATTTTAAATGGGATTTTGGGTGGTTTTACTCAATTTTAAATTGATTTAAATTATCAACAATTGAATCAAACTTTCGAATTGATAAGAATTATAACTTCTAGTATTGCTAGATTATGTTTCTTGGAAAAAAAAAGATTAGACAGAAATAAGTGTATTCGTATCAGTATGCATTAGGAAGAAAAATCAAATAGAGATTTCTATATTATCATAATCTTATCTTGATCTAAGTTTCATCATAGTGAAATGGAGGCCTTAGAGGATTTGCTCAATTGGATAGCTACATAGATTGCTGAGAAATCAATTAGAGTTCCAAACCAATAGGAATTGTAGATTCATATATTGTCAGATTCTAATAATCATAGAAAAATTTGGTACAAGATTACCTAGAGGATTTACTTAATTTGATAACTATCTAGATTGTTAAAAATCTTATCAAGATTCCAAATAAATAGGAATTCTAGATTCCTATATTGTTAGATTCTAACAATCATATGAAAATGTGGAATAAGATTAAATAGCTCCATATATATACAATCAGATGCATTTTAATTCCAGATCTTTAAGCAACAACATATTTGCATTTCAATTATTTCTTTATCCCTCTTTGTGATAATAAATTAAGAGTTAAAATAGATTTACACTATTTGTGCAAAGTGATTGTTATACAACAAAGTACAAGGGAAATTTGGCAATATGAGTATAATTGACGTCATGATATGTTACCCATATAATATTGAAAAAAAAATTCACATTATTGAACCCATACATGAATATCCTTATCAACAAATGGGTTTATCATATCTTTGACAAGTAAAGTTAGTTTTAGTGGATGCTAATAAAATACTTAACCATTTTATTTTATTAAGAAAATAACAATATAAATTTTTTCCTTAAGAAAAACATATTATTATCAAGGAAAAATATCAAATTACCATTCTCATAAAGCTTTTTATGATGTATCAGAAAATAAAGTAAGTGATCCATATTGAGCCTCTCTCATAATGTTCCCAAAAAAGAGACCAACACCCACTCATATGCCCAAGTTTCCTTCCCACATAACCTTTCATGTGTCCATACATAACATAAAAATAAATCATTAAAAGAGTGCCTCATACATTTATAAAAAATCCCTAATCTTAATAGACCTTAATTTTAGAAGAAACATATTTAACCGATCCATGTATTTTTACGTGTGCAGATCTTTCCATGCAGTGAAAGCTCAGAACAAGCAATTATTCACAAACAAAAATATGAGGAAACTTTCATGGCTTTGTTAGGGCTCATGGTTCCATGAGCGGCTCCTTTGAACTATTATAGTTTAATTAATTAATAGTTAGTATAAATTATTGGTATTAATGTTACTGCTAATGCTCCACTTTCTAATGAAGATGGATCATTGCACTGATTCCAGAGTATAGCCCACACTTAGACACATTTGGAAAATGTAAATTGATATCACAATTTTGAAGGTTGTTCGTGATAATGTTTATATTTCTTTTTCATTTTAAATTCTATGATGTTTATGTGAGCTTTTCAAACTGATCTAAAATTATGAGATTCCTGTGCATTTATTTTTATCAAATAATTATTAAGAATTAGATTTTTATTATTAAAAAGTTGGACTTGATTTTATGAATGAGAAGAAATTTTAAAACAAATGAAACGATAGATAAGCAGCTATAAGTTGTTAAGATATATCTGGTTAATAAAAATCTTTCAGTGCATGCTATATTTTGGTTTTATTATTGCGACCATGAAAGTGTGTCTCATCTATGGTGAGATCTATTTGGAAAAGAATTATAATTAAAGAACATGACGTAACTAGGTTTGTACATATTTGTATAAATCTGCTCACTTAGGTTTTATTTTGAACTTTCCATTCAAAATATGTGATTGCCCAATCTCACAACATCAACACAACAATAAAACTCATCTTTTTGCAACACAAGTTAGCACTGCTTATATTTTATGGTCTTAAATTGGTATTTGTTGGAAAGTTCCCAAATGGGATGTGCAGAGCTTTGCGCACAGTGAAAGATCCACACAAGCAATCATTCAAAAACAAAAATACGATGAAGCTTGCATGGCTTTGTTATGGTTCATGGTTAAATGAGCAGCTTCTCTGAATTATTATAGTTTAATTAATTAATAGTTAATATAAATGATTGCTATTAATATTAAATAATCTGGCATGATGCTAATTCTTTAATTTATAAATTGATAATATTTATGAGTGAGGAGAAAACTCCATGTAATAAGAAATTGCTCGTCAAGGTTATTGTGAACATTTACTGAGATAATGTTGTTTGTCATGGTCTCAAATCATAATATATATAGGGATAGGGATTATAAGGGAGGGACTATGGATATATAAGCTTCTACTTCTTCGCAATAGGGTTATGGAGTTTTTCAACATGAGCATTAGACAAAATATCCTCCTTATTCAAACTTAAACAGGAACTCAACAAATTACAAGTATAACCATAAATACAGAGATGCAGCAGAAATAACACTTCATTTCATTAATATCAAATACATAAATATGCTTACAAATATAATGGAAATAAGACTAGCTCAAGCGATGGTAGCTTATCCTTGAGAATACATGTGGTGGCTACATGCCTCTAAATTGTGTTACAATGAGGCTCGAAGGACTATTTATTATTGAGAAACAATGGAAAACCCTAAACATAAAAAAACTAACCCTAGGAGATGGAGCGCCAAAACTATGGGCCCCGTTTGGGTAAATTGGTACATCAACTTCCCATGATCGTAACTTTGGCATACGATCTCCATTTGACATGCACAATACCTCGTTACAAAAATATATCCGAGGAACACAACTTTCGAGTGGCCAACATTAATTGAGGACCCATCTTGCCCCCTATTTTCCCAAAAAACGTCGTTTAGGGCCTCAAAACGGCTTGGGAAGTTCAAGACCTGAAAATTTGGAAAAAAGAGTAAAATGTGCTACAATTAAGGAAACTGAAAACTAAAAGAGACAGTGGTGGGAGTCCAAGTGGAATAGGTGGGTGGTTACCAACATCCACTTGGATCATATCTCTTCCTGCCATCGTCATTTCGACTAAGTTGTGTGTGAAACATAGGAGTCCCAGTTCCAATTCCTAAGTGTCAAGATCGAGTGACTCAATGCAAGAATTAAACATGCAACTAAGATTAAAATGTCATCACATTTTTTCTTGAAAAATTCTTAAGAAACTTCTTTTCCTCTGCGAAGAGCAATGCCTTCACTATATGCAATATAGTGAATGTACCATGAACAATTAAGACGCAAGATGTAATGCCTCCTCCCACATTTACCCACTTTTACAAGCTCTCCAGGGTAAACATGAGTAGAGTGTCGCTATAATATTACTCAACCTCCAAGTTCTAGTTGTAGATGTGGGGCCTACAAACCAAAACCTTATTACCATCCCTCAAAGACAGCAGATCACTCGGGAGCCTAACAACCACCCCAAGTGATCAATCCTGGAGTTAAAACTCATTTTCACAAGATTAACTCCCTAATCATACCCATAACACAACTTCCATGTGGTTGGGAGGCTATAATCGCATGCATAAGCCTGGATACCAGTGGTTGCAAGATGTATGCCACTTTTCTAGGCTAGCCTCAATACCACTACCCAAAATTGCATAGAACTTTCCACGAACATAACTGAGATAATAACAATGGCAACCATTCAAACTTGAGCAAGTGCTTGACATGGACATGCCTAATACATGATACTCATTTTGTAAAACACATGGTAAACATAGAAGCTACAGGTCATGAATGAATATATAATGAGAATCAACAAGAAAAATCTATGCCCTCTCAAGCTAGCTGCAACAATACTTGTTAGCCCATGCATTCATCAACCATTTTTTTAGGTACTTATACTACTAGTGTAGTTCCTTATTGTTATTAGTGCAACCACCTTATTGTATTATTGTTATCATTGTGCCCCATAGAATCCCACTATTATTATTGTTGTGCCCTTACAATATTATTGCTATGTAGGCTCTGATTATATTGTGAACCCTAAGACTCCTATCTATAGAAAGGAGGTTTTGTCATTTGTATCATCCAAGAATTATTAATTTGTGTATAGTAAAGGAGGTTTCCCCTTCAAAGAGGATAGTTTTGAGGTTGGTGATCTATCTCTTATTCTGTTTTGCGAGTTGGTCACATAACATTTGGTATTAGAGCTTTGGATTCTAGGGCTTTGCTGCTTCAAATAGGTCATTGTGGAATTTTCACTATAAAATTTTTTATATGAAGTTTTAGAATCTGAAATTAAAACACATTTGAGCCAAACTCTTGGTGAACCTTGTGTCCGAATTTTAGATCTTGTCTTGCTATAGTTTCGGAAATATGATCTAAGGAAATTAGGGTTTTTACAAGCTCCTGAATTCCATTACAAACAAGTGACCTTGGGAAGATAGTCATAACTTTCTCTCTCAGCATTGGATTCAAATTTCGTAAAATGTGATAGAAAGAGGACGAACTTTAGCTTGTATAGTATCATCTTTAGGACTGAAGGTCGAAACAATGTCACTTCGCACTTCGTACAAGTTCACTCTACTAAACCAGTCTATAATCAGGTCATCTTGGGAGATTGGGCATACCTATTTCTTGGAGAATCCAATATCGATCATACTTGTGGGGTTGAAAATAAGACTAAGAGGGATACCACAGGATGAAATTTCAGACCTTGGATTCTGAAATTATAGAGATACGTTAGGTTCAATATTGAGCACCTACAAAGAAAAAAAAAATTGTGTAGTTTTGTTTTTAAATTTGCATAAGTTTTGTTTGAGAACGTAGTTTGAAGTGATTTAAAGGGAATTGTGAGGCATAATTATCATTAATTGATGACCTGAATAAAGAAAATGGAAACACCTAGTAATAACCTGGAAATATCTACTATGGCACATGAAGGAGCGAAAGAAATGCAACATGATATATCAAAATTACGAGACCAAGTGCAACAAATTTCGCTCTCACAAAAAGTAACTGAAGCTAAGATGGATGGTTTGAAGAATGGAATCAAAGCTAAGATCAATGATTTGAAGAATGACATGCAATCCAAGATCATTGGTATAGAGAAAAATTGAAAGGAAACATGGAAGATTTGAAGAAAGACATGGAAGGTTTGACAAAGTTGCTACAAGAAAGACTTCCTAATGGAAAAAAGGTAGTATAAGAAACTCATGATGAGAAAAAGAAATGTTAATCATGATTTCATAGACTCTAACATTGGATTGAATACCCACCACGTTCCAAAGATCGATATGAGAAAGTTTGATGGAAAGAATCTGTAACATGGATACTACAAATGGATCAATATTTCAATTTCCATAATGCGCAAAACACACAAAAGGTACACATTGCAACATTATATTTAGAACCCAATCAGCTTGTATGGTATCGAGGATTTTCTCTTGTAAACAAATTGTTAGTTAGTCAATTTTTACGAAGGACATGATAGCACATTATGAAGATACAAAGAGCAACACCTTCTTTAGACAATTGATAAATCTCAAACAAAAGGGTTCAATGGTAAATGGAGCACATTGAGGACTTCCAAAAATTGAATATAAGGGTAAAGGATAGTCTAGAGGAGCATAGGATTGATTTGTTCATAGGGACTTTAAAGGATAACATCCAACACGAGGTTCATCTTTGGGTATCGAATTCATTGGAGAAGACATTCAGGTTGGTAAGAAAAATTGAAAGAAAAAATTTGGCAACAAGGAATCCTACCACTCACAACTATAAAGATGGAAGTGTTGTTGCTCCTAGCCTTCCGCAACCAACAAGGTTGACACCACAACAATTGGAAGAAAAGAGAGAAAAAAGTCTTTGTTATAGTTGTGATAGAAAATACACTAAAGGTCATAAGTTTGTTGAGAAGAAATTAATTTACATAAATTGGGAAGAGGAGGAATAAAAGGAACAAGGAACGTCAAAAGAGGAGGATATACACTAGGAACCAACCCCAGATAAAGAAGAAATGAATCCGACCATGTCTTGTAATGCATTGACAGGAATTACCACTCCTAAAACTCTCAAGATAAAAGGACATACCAAGAAGAAAAAGGTAAAAGTGTTGATTGATTTGGGTAGTACCCATAATTTTATTCATGGTAAGATAACCAAGGAATTGAATTGCTTTGAATTGAATTGAGTTGTACTAGGATTCCAATGGTTATAATCTTTGGGTACGATAAATTTTATTTTTCAAGAACTTTTCTTCAATATTTTTGGGAAGGAAAGGAAGTTGAATTAAGGGGTATTGGAGGGAAACCAGGAAAGATAATCATCTCTAATGGTGTGACAAAGATTCTAAAGAAAGAAGAATGGAGCATAATTGCATAATTATGTTCACTAGAGGTTCAAACAGTGACATCATCTATTTCTACAGATCTCCAAAAATTTTGGACAATCATTATAAGATTCAAACATTGGAATATCACATTGAGCATCAACAACAATTTCTCCAACTCTTAAAGGATAACCTTAATTTGGCTTAAAATTGAATGAAACAATAGACAGATCAACATTCCAGTGAAACAGGTTTTGCTGTAGGCGAGTAGGTGTTTTTACGGCTACAACCATGCAACAAATGTCCCTCAAACAAGCTAAGAAGGATAATCAATTATCACCAAAGTACTATGGTCCTTACCAGGTGTGGAAAAATATTGATAATATGGCATACAAATTGGAGCTTCCTGCATCTTCTGGTGTGCACCTAGTTTTTTGTGTTTCAGGCTTAAAGAAGGTTATAGGTGACAAGCTACCATTTCAAACAATATTTTCAGAACTTGACGAGGAAATAAATATCATATTGGAACCTAAAGCAATCACGGAAATAAGAACTTAACAACTATGAAATCGATCAATTTCAGAGTATCTCATCAAGTGGAAGAACTTAACCATTGAAGTTTCGCATGGGAGGATGAGAATTTTATATAGAATCATCCAAAACTACTCAAGCCTTGACGACAACACTTTTTGGAAGCAGAGGGGCATGTTAGGTCCCCATACCACTAGTGTAGGCCCTTATTGTTATTAGTGCAACCACCTTATGATGCGGGAGCACTCAACACCAAAGCAAGCAAACGTGGACCAGAGGATCAGAACGGAGGAAAGTCTGTTTTAAAGCAGAAAAACACATTTAAAGTGGATTTAAAGTGGATAAGTTAAAGCAGATTTAAAGCAGATAAGATGGATACAGCCATGCACGCTTTTTGGAGAGCTTTCATTGTGGAGAAAAATCAGGAGAGGATCTTATCTATCCTTCCTAATGCATTTTATATAAATTTAATGTGATTAGGTGTGGGAGATATATCTTATTTGTGAGGAATTTTGTGAGTGAAAAAATGTAGTCGAGCATGAGCTCAATTCTAAGGCTGAAATGCCTTACCTGTAACCGTGTTGTGTTATTCATATTATAATATATGTGTGTTGTTAATGGCCTGTCTGTGTTTATGTGTATCTCTTATATATAATTGAACGGTTCAGATCCAATTTGTAATGGCACTTATAATACCTTGAATGCCTGATCCATTTGAGCTATGCAAACATATTAAATCGGTGGTTGCTGTAATGGTTGTTTAAATTTGTAATTGAATCTACAAGTTTGTAATTGTCAGGTTGGCGTGGAACCCTGAACACTGTTATCAGAAGGATTCTTTTGCTGCACGGACTTTGATTTCGACGAGTTTAATTATTCATTCCGTCTTCATAGGGCCAGTGAATACAGAGCTTATGAATGGTAGCTTCAGGGATAATCTGGATGCTGTTTTGTTGAACTTTTAACTTGTGAAACCATGGAGTTTCCTTATTCAAACCCGCTTTCTGTTAGGGGAAATACAAACCAACGTCCCAACATCAAACCAAAAGCTTCTAAAGGCTTCTGTAGGGGTTTTGAAGGGGTATGGAGAGATTACGGTGGTGTTAATGTTAGTGGTAGTAGTGCTGTTAGGAGATCTCTTGATCCTGTTTCTACTGGTCCTTCCAGAGTATCTAATGTCACGAATTATGGACAGCCTAACCCTACAGGGACTGCGGCTGGAGTAGATTCAGATGGGATGCTTTCGTTGGACGATATTCTAAATGATTTGCATAAGAAGGTTGTTTCGGTTGATGTCAATGCCTTTGAGGTCAAGGGCCAACCTGGAAACCCTCTCGGGTTTAGATCCGGAAAGCCTGCATCTTTTTATTTGTCAACAGAGATTGGATTTAAATCTGATGGGTCGGCGGAATCACTACTGTTTATAGGGCCAACTGTATTTATTTTAATTCCATATTTGTATTTTGTGTGATTCGCTTCAAAGATGCCTCAATGATGATGATCCTTACGTGTAAAAGACGGCTTCTATATGTGTTGCTAAACTTTATGATGCGAATTTTGAATTGGTGGAGGATCGAGATTTTAAAAGGAATTGGGATTTTGGGCAACCCCCAAATTATCATTTTCATCAGGTGGTATCAGAGCAGGGAAAGGATTCCTGAGAGAAGAAAGAAGAATGCGAGCAGAAGCGGAAAGAGGTACAGTTGTGTTAAAGATGGAGAGTTATGGTCTTGCTATTGTGCAGATGGCAGTAGAGGAAGGTGAGAAGATTGCAATAGCCTAGAGCGGTTACCAAAAGACCAAGGCTAGAGGAGAGCTTGGTGAGGTAAGAGGAAACAAGGAGGACTTGTTGTTGCAGAGGTTGATTGCAGATCACAAGTAAAGATATTAAGAAGACCAGAAGCATATGACCAGGAGGTCATAATTTTTTTTGTGCCTCGGGAGTCTGATGCGGGAGCACTCAACACCAAAGCAAGCAAACGTGGACCAGAGGATCAGAACAGAGGAAAGTCTGTTTTAAAGCCAAAAAATACATTTAAAGTGGATTTAAAGTGGATAAGTTAAAGTAGATTTAAAGCAGATAAGATGGATACAGCCATGCACGCTTTTTGGAGAGCTTTCATTGTGGAGAAAAATCAGGAGAGGATCTGATCTATCCTTCCTAATGCATCTTATATAAATGTAATGTGATAAGGTGTGGGAGATATATCTTATTTGTGAGGAATTTTGTGAGTGAAAAAATGTAGTCGAGTGTGAGCTCGATTCTAAGGCTGAAATGCCTTACCTGTAACCGTGCTGTGTTATTCATATTATAATATATGTGTGTTGTGTTAATGGCATGTCTGTGTTTATGTGTATCTCTTATATATAAGTGAACAGTTCAGATCCAATTTGTAATGGCGCTTATAATACCTTGAATGCCTGATCCATTTGAGCTATGGAAACATATTAAATTGGTGGTTGCCGTAATGGTTGTTTAAATTTGTAATTGAATCTACAAGTTTGTAATTGTCAGGTTGGCGTGGAACCCTAAACGCTGTCATCAGAAGGCTTCTTTTGCTGCACGGACTTTGATTTCGACGAGTTTAATTATTCATTCCGTCTTCATAGGGCCGGTGAATACAGAGCTTATGAATGGTAGCTTCAGGGATAATCTGGATGTTGTTTTGTTGAACTTTTAACTTGTGAAACCATGGAGTTTCCTTATTCAAACCCACTTTCTGTTAGGGGAAATACAAACCAACGTCCCAACATCAAACCAAAAGCTTATGAAGGCTTCGGTAGGGGTTCTGAAGGGGTATGGAGAGATTACGATGGTGTTAATGTTAGTGGTAGTAGTGTTGTTAGGAGATCTTTTGATCCTGTTTCTACTGGTCCTTCCAGAGTATCTAGTTTCACGAATTATGAACAACCTAATCCTACAGGGACTGCGGCTGGAGTAGATTCAGATGGGATGCTTTCGTTGGACGATATTCTAAATGATTTGCATAAGAAGGTTGTTTCGGTTGATGTCAATGCCTTTGAGGTCAAGGGCCATTCTGGAAACCCTCTCGGGTTTAGATCCGGAAAGCCTGCATCTTTTTATTTGTCAACAGAGATTGGATTTAAATCTGATGGATCGGCAGAATCACTGCTATTTATAGGGCCAACTGTATTTATTTTAATTCCATATTTGTATTTTGTGTGATTCGCTTCAAAGATGCCTCAATGATGATGATCCTTACGTGTGAAAGACGGCTGCTATATGTGTTGCTAAACTTTATGATGCAAATGTTGAATTGGTGGAGGATCGAGATTTTAAAAGGAATTGGGATTTTGGGCAACCCCCAAATTCTCATTTTCATCAGGTGGTATCAGAGCAGGGAAAGGATTCCTGAGAGAAGAAAGAAGAATGCGAGGAGAAGCGGAAAGAGGTACAGTTGTGTTAAAGATGGAGAGTTATGGTCTTGCTATTGTGCAGATGGCAGTAGAGGAAGGTGAGAAGATTGCAATAGCCTAGAGCAGTTACCAAAAGACCAAGGCTAGAGGAGAGCTTGGTGAGGTAAGAGGCAGCAAGGAGGACTTGATGTTGCAGAGGTTGATTGCAGCTCACAAGTAAAGATATTAAGAAGACCAGAAGCATATGACCAGGAGGTCATAATTTTTTTTGTGCCTCGGGAGTCTGATGCGGGAGCACTCAGCACCAAAGCAAGCAAACGTGGACCAGAGGATCAGAATAGAGGAACGTTTGTTTTAAAGTAGAAAAATACATTTAAAGTGGATT
>APFE031246475.1:164866-188565 GCA_000404065.3 Pinus taeda | reverse complement strand
GCATGCTTTTTGGAGATCTTTCATTGTGGAGAAAAATCAGGAGAGGATCTGATCTATCCTTCCTAATGCATCTTATATAAATGTAATGTGATAAGGTGTGGGAGATATATCTTATTTGTGAGGAATTTTGTGAGTGAAAAAATGTAGTCGAGCATGAGCTCGATTCTAAGGCTGAAATGCCTTACCTGTAACCGTGCTGTGTTATTCATATTATAATATATGTGTGTTGTGTTAATGGCATGTCTGTGTTTATGTGTATCTCTTATATATAAGTGAACAGTTCAGATCCAATTTGTAATGGCGCTTATAATACCTTGAATGCCTGATCCATTTGAGCTATGGAAACATATTAAATTGGTGGTTGTCGTAATGGTTGTTTAAATTTGTAATTGAATCTACAAGTTTGTAATTGTCAGGTTGGCGTGGAACCCTAAACGCTGTCATCAGAAGGCTTCTTTTGCTGCATGGACTTTGATTTCGACGAGTTTAATTATTCATTCCGTCTTCATAGGGCCGGTGAATACAGAGCTTATGAATGGTAGCTTCAGGGATAATCTGGATGTTGTTTTGTTGAACTTTTAACTTGTGAAACCATGGAGTTTCCTTATTCAAACCCGCTTTCTGTTAGGGGAAATACAAACCAACGTCCCAACATCAAACCAAAAGTTTCAGAAGGCTTCGGTAGGGGTTCTGAAGGGGTATGGAGAGATTACGGTGGTGTTAATGTTAGTGGTAGTAGTGCTGTTATGAGATCTTTTGATCCTGTTTCTACTGGTCCTTCCAGAGTATCTAGTGTCACGAATTATGGACAACCTAACCCTACAGGGACTGCGGCTGGAGTAGATTCAAATGGGATGCTTTCGTTGGACGATATTCTAAATGATTTGCATAAGAAGGTTGTTTCGGTTGATGTCAATGCCTTTGAGGTCAAGGGCCAGCCTGGAAACCCTCTTGGGTTTAGATCCGGAAAGCCTGCATCTTTTTATTTGTCAACAGAGATTGGATTTAAATCCGATGGATCGGCGGAATCACTACTATTTATAGGACCAACTGTATTTATTTTAATTCCATATTTGTATTTTGTGTGATTCACTTCAAAGATGCCTCAATGATGATGATCCTTGCGTGTGAAAGACGGCTGCTATATGTGTTGCTAAATTTTATGATGCGAATGTTGAATTGGTGGAGGATCGAGATTTTAAAAGGAATTGGGATTTTGGGCAACCCCCAAATTCTCATTTTCATCACCTTATTGTATTGTTGTTATTATTGTGCCCCATAGAATCCCACTATTGTTATTGTTGTGCCCTTACAATATTATTGTTATGTAGGCTTTGATTATATTGTGACCCCTAACACTCCTATATATAGAAAGGAGGTCTTGTCATTTGTATCATCCAAGAATGATTCATTTTTGTAATGTAAAGGAGGTTTCCCCTTCAAAGAGGCTAGTTTTAAAGTCATTATCTATCTCTTATTCTATTTTGTGAGCTAGTTGCATAACATATTCAATAACTTACTAATCATGAGAGAGATCCATAGTAAGAGCACATCATAGAACCATGCATATAACCATAATATAAACCATGAAAATCCAGCCATAAGATAAACATGATAGTTAGTACAAGTGATCATAGATCACAATAGGAAAATAGCTCATATTAACATATGGAATTACTAACCAAGTCAGGGACTTCCACGTACCACCCGACCTATTGTAGCAGCTACAACCACCCTCCAAAATTTTTCCTTAACCTGTTTTGGAGCCTTCCTACCAACCTATTGTAACGGCTACAACCACCCTCCAAAATTTTTCCTTAGCCTGTTTTGGAGCCTCCCTACCAACCTTCACAACGACTTGCCTTGCTTCGTCAAGTCCTCAAGCTTTAGTGTCTTTCTTGCTCAAAGGAAAATTGTCGATCACAATTTGATTTTTTCCCCTCACAGGCTGCTCACCCGGACTTGGTCCAGCTGCATGCTAACTAGCTTCCCCTTGAAAATTGCACATTTCTAGAGGGAAACCAGCCTTCCCTCCAAAAAATGTGCAATCCTCTCTGACAGCCTACTAGCCTCCAATATTGTGCAATCCCGCCAACCAACCCTCCCAGCAGGATTTGGGCAAATTTTTCAGGCAGCAGGTTTTTCAGCTTAGGATTTGCATAAATCTGGGCAGCAGTCAGCTACTCTACCCAGAATTTACGCAAATATCCTGGATAGCCAACCCAACTCCCAACTCGAAATGTGCATTTTTCTCCAGCAATCAAGCAGTGTCTTGCATGTGCAACTGAGTTGACTGGTTCCCTCCAGGACTGAGAAAAATAATCTTGCATGCATGGGATGCTTCTCCCAATTCAGGATGCAAAGGCATCCCTTATTTTAGGGATCTATGTTTAGCAGTTGGAGGGTACATGCAAGGAGAAATTCTGAAACCTCCCATCAATGTCGCTTCCCTTAGATTCATGGCATGTGCGTCACAACCTCGATGTTATCAAAACTCATCAATTGGATGTTGCAAAGTTCATTCCTCACATCAACCTTGTAGCTCTAACATCCCACATCACATCTAGGAGTAGTCGGCACATTCAGCTCAGTTATTTTGGGGTAAGCCTGTTTCCCATCCCTTGTGCTGCATTTCTATCGCTTTTTGTGTTTTCTTTTGTGGGAGTACTATTTTCTTGATTTCTTTGAATGCTTATTGTCATTTACATATATACTAGCTTCTACTAGCTTTGTTTTAGTTTTCGTTGCTATCTCACTGATGTTGCATGCATGAAACTATTTTGCACAGACATTCGCCCAGCTGGTGAACTGCCTCACCCACATGCATGTTGATCTATTTTCTGAACATTTGATTCATGTTTCACATGCACTGTAGATCACTTATGCCATCACTTAGTGTCACCATGCATTCACTAAATTATTTACTTTCAGTTGCCCATCAATGAGTGGAGCCAACCTTGGCCCAGGATCTACCTTCGCCAAGGCTGCATTGTGCAATATGGGAAAGGACGACCCACCTTCCTCTCCATATTTGCACATTCCTGCCCAACATTGGCCTCCAGGACTATTTTGCACATTTCTGCAGGACAGTGGCTGCTTGGACCAAGAAATTGGGAAAACAATTTCCTGGGCTAGCAGTCCTTCCCAGCTATAATTGTGCATTGCGCGATCCTAGCAATCAGCAGCCAGACTGGATTGTGCATTCCATAGTTCCAATATTTAGCCAGTCGCCAGCAGCCCAGACTGTGCCTTGAGTAGTCTTTGCACTCGGTCTCCCGACCTCTTGACCGAAATTGCACAACTTTCATGATCATTCACTCATGTATGTTACAGTCAGTTCTCATGTTAATTTTGGTTTTCAACTGACAGATTGCTTGCCATGAGTGTTGCCATGTCTCCAGGTATCACAGGTGTTCATCTGCCTCTCAGCAATATCGGTACAATGGTTTCCAGGAGAGCAGAGACGAAGACATTGTTCAGAGCACGCCTAGGGATGTAATCGATCAAGTGTCCATGGACTTGCCTACCCACGAAGACATCAAGTTGTTCATAGACAAGGAAATCAAGATATGATAGAAGCAACATCACAATGAGCAACATCATGAATAGCAGCTGAAGACATCATACCAAATGCCACGAATGCAAGAGGAGGTTTGTTGACAACACAGAGGTAGAACAAGGTTGCAAGCTCAAGTAGGTCCATTGATGGTGAAAGCAACTTTGGAGACTCGGGCTATGAAGTGATGGCGTGACATGAAGATCACACAAAGGTAGAAGATGAAACAAAGGAGGAGTTGCATGTGCTGAGGCAGCAACTCAGGAAGATCATGAAGCTGCACAGACAGATGAATGAGATGTAGAAGGAATAGGAACAACAATGGGCACAACATGCACTCACGGATGAAATTGTGCCCATACAAGTTAAAGATCCATCCCAGCAGCTGAGACAGATCAAACATGGTGAGAAATGTTGTTGATCACATGCAAGGGATTCCAAAACCTACATGTCTTAGAGTGCACACATGCAATCCAACCCATTCAACACACTCACCACGGCGAAGAAAAGAAGCAAGTCCAACTGGAGTTGAACATGTACTTAGACAAGTTGATGTGCATGGCCATCAGTACACACTTGAAGATCAGCACGGACACCATGCATCAATGTGTTGTCGATTCAGCCACACCCAAGAAGACCATGCGCATGGTAGCAGAAGAGTTGCATGAAGGAGTCGAACCAATGCACTGGTTGCAATGGAGGCAAGAGTTCGCCTCATCAAGATGTCACCATGAGGTGCATGCACGCCATCATGGACGACCAAGCTTGGCATCAACTCACCACCTTCACCATCTCAAGCATGTCAAAGAGTTGGTCTCATCACAGTGGACCGAGTGCCAGTGATTTCTTGCAAGGCTTGCTCAAGCCATGCTGTCTCACATGAGTACATGTGCATTGTAATTTTGAGTCATGTCAAGTGTAAGTCAAGTGTTAATGGTTGGATGTAACAATCATAGAGTAGGTAAAGAGTCATGAGGGTAGTTGAAATGTCACAAAGGGGAATGTCAAGGGTCACCCCACCCTTTGCTATAAATAGTCCCTCATAACTTATTGTACAGGCTTTTAGTCAGCCAAGCTTCTACTTAGACTATTTTGAAGAAGGCTTGGATAGTATTGTAACATGCATTGGCTTCTCCAGTGCATGGAGCTAGTACATCTCTTCGGAGGAGTAGGCAAATGTCGCTATAACATTCCACTGTTGGAGCTAGTAGGTTTACATGGTGTATTGTATGATTGTGACTTACACTTCTTTAATAATAAGAGCCAACACATTTTCAGGCATATGTTGTTATTGTAGTTGGATTGTTTCGATTGCCTTAATTATATATGATGTTTAACTTATGTACTTGTATATGAATTGATTTGTATGCAATTATATGAATCTTTTTGTTAATGTTGTCACTGTCCATTTCGACTACTCTACTGGACATCAGATAGACCTTTCTCATGAACCTTGTTATATCAATCGTCACACTCGTCTCGGACTGATCCGTGAGTGTTTTTCGAGTTATCTTACCTTCTTGTTGTGGCTGACGCATCCGAGCGGAATTCTCCACTAGAAGCTGTGCATGTCCTTTGTGTGGTGTGTTCCTAGTCGAGTTGGGACTGATCCCTTTCAACCTGGGACTCACCTTCACCTTCCTCTCCCTTCAAAGTGTTGGAACCTCTCATACACGTTCCTTGCTTCTTTACATCAGTCACACCCTTGCTACTAGCAGATTTATCTTACTTTCCTCTGTGTGACATCACGGTCAAGACATTACTTACGACCCACTGCTTGGACTCCTACACAGAACGGTTTGAGGCCTAATTTGGACCTCTTACCAGGGAGATCCCCTTGATATGTTGGCGTCTCCAAGACTGTAAAAATTTCTGGCGCTTGAAGGAGGGCCTGATGAAAAGCAGTGTCCTCTCATCCAGTTTTGAACCTTTGCATATCTTTCATTGAGTCCTGCATTATTCTTCCCCTGAGGTGTTTTACGAATCGTGAAGACGTCTCCATCTTGGGGAAGCTTTTCAATCTCTTTTCCACTCACATGTATGATGGCGAAGGTGAAGTGGCCTGGCCTAAGCACTTACATAACTTTCTTTCCATGATTTATGAGAAGAATGAGTTTACTGACGAATAGGTTGGGTTGCTGCTCACATATACACTTCACGAATCTCCATTTTGTTGGGTGCTCAACCTACCGGCTGACACCATGCACTCATGTGAGCACTTCTGCGATCTTATTGAAGACATGTTCTATCATTTTGATCTAGACCATGTTAACCAGAAATTGTTACAGCAACGGAGGGCTACGCATGAATCCATTATTAATATTTGGCAACGCTTCCGTGACTTGCAGTTTCAAGCTCCGAGGAGCCAGATGAAGTTCACTTATCTCTTAGACCAGTTTGAATATTGTCTTAAGAAATTTTCTCGTCCTAAGAGGAAGCTTGATGTCAAGCCTCGCTCAACCTTCTTTTTTGATGGAACTGTAGAATACCATGTGGGAGCAGGCACTGTCTCAACGAACTGTCTGCCTCCCTCTCATTCAATAGTTCCACCATCACCCAGTGATGTTGGGGATCATGTTCGCACATCTGTTCACCCTTCACACCCTCCCAACATCACTCCACTCAATTTACGTGTAGAGTTGGTTGTGAGTCCTTCGAGTCCCCATATGCATTCTTTTCTTCTACCTTGGTCTTCGCACTTGGGTGTTCCTCCGGATGATGTTGTCTTGTGTTCATCCATTCTAGACTCTTCACTTGTTGTGAATGGGCAACAACCCACTGATGGAGTTGGTGTTGCACAACCAACACGCGTTGTCATTCATGAAGAGTATGCGTGGGAGCTTGAACATCAACACTTGGCGAAGGATGACTCCCTTCCATCTGAGCCCCCTCTATTCTTTCCTGGCTTCTTTGGTGAACCTTCCATCCATGATTTTTCATGTGTGTCTTCATCCACAGATGCACCCATTGTTGATCACTCGCAGGACTCACCAGATGTTAGTCCATCATTCACAACAGAGAGGATAATTTATTCATTGAAGATCCACTTGATCCTTCATCTTTATTTTCTGGAAATACAGAGGATGAATTCATTCGCTTTTCATCTACCCCTCTATTTGATTCATCTGATCATGAGGATGCCGAGGAATTCATTGATTTTTCTGATCGTGGCGGTCGTGATCCATTTTCTTCCATTTTTTATCACGATCATGAATCTATTGCAATTGATATTTCGAAGCCGCCAGTTTATGATGATCTACCTGATGATGAAGTTGAGACACCCAAGACTGTCGAGGCACTTCAGCCCCGAGCTTATGGTTATGTTAGGCCCTCGCTTTCTTGGGGTCAGTCTCACTTCCGATCATGAAACTATTCAATCACCCAAGGCTCCTCATCACTTGTCTATATGTATTGAAGATCCATCTCACACACAGATCACACTTCCTCCACTTGAAATGCACGATCCCATTTCTCATGCATTGGAGGAGTCTTACATTGCAAGCACTCGTTCGCGACACAAGTTATCTTTGTTTCTTTCGTTTGCTTGCATGTCTCAGTCAATAGTTTGATTTTGCTTCAAAGTTGCACGTAATGTCACACAACACCATGATAAGTCCACAGACTATCTGTCATGCACATGCACTCACTTATGTCCCGTGGGCACTTTGAAACATGAAGTGTTGTTGTCTTCACTGTTATATATTTCTTGTATGCTGGTCTGCACAATTGGGTTATTCACAGACCAATCCTTCACCCACATGGGTCTACTAATGCGTCGGTGGCTGCACTAGAAGTATAACTTCACATGATCAGGCCCATGCACCATTAGTATAGGAGTATGAGTAGTGTTTGCTTTCAGTTGTTTTCTTGCATGCTTGTTTGCTTTCATGCTTTGTTTGCTTGTTTATTTTCTTGCTTTGCTCTCATTTTTGCTTTTTCTTTTGCTTCGCTTTGTTGTTAGTTCGTTCACTTGTTTCGTTCGTAGGTTCGTTCGCATGAAACCATGTGTGACTCATGAAACGAGCTGGGTAAAGCACAAGAGGGCTTGTACAACTATCACTACTTGGTTATCTATCATCTTGCCTCTGTATGATGAACTTGTTACTCTTAGTCCATGATACGTCAAAGGAAAATACGTATTTTTCAAAGTGAAACTTCATGTAAACACAATGCTTGCGCACTAACTAGTGTCACCTTCTCTAGTCGATTGTTTTTGGGTTAACCCTTGTCAGCTCAATCAAGGAGAGTAAGGTGAGGGGGAAAACCTTAACAAGCACATTAGAGATACAATAAACTACTTCTCTGCTGGAACAACATCTT
This sequence comes from Pinus taeda, assembly GCA_000404065.3. Lineage (NCBI taxonomy): Eukaryota > Viridiplantae > Streptophyta > Pinopsida > Pinales > Pinaceae > Pinus > Pinus taeda. The sequence goes on along the minus strand of APFE031246475.1, from coordinate 180,689 downwards.
CTGCTCTTAATAATTCAGGATCCCTCTTTCGCCTTTGAAATGAATAAGTGCTATGCACAGTGAAAATGAAAATGAAAAAAATAAAAATGTCAGAAAAATTCAAAATGAAAAAAGAATACGGCGAAAGAAGAGAAAGGCTTCCTGCACGGGGAGGTGATGCAAGTAAATCTATCGGGGTACTAACCAGGCTCATTGGCAACGTAGCCATGCTTGTGTTCCTTTGTGACTCCACTGAGGTACTGTCCAGGCCTACTGATAGTGGAGTAACACCAGAGATGAAACTAAGACTCTGATGACTATACTGCTTATGCACCTATATACCCCTCAACCCCAATCGAAACAACTGTGTTTCCTTGGCTTGGTATGTGTGTTAATCGACCAAGATTCTGGAAGATGCTACATCTTACATCAAGCTAGTGTGAAGCCAAGACGAGCTAAGAACTGAACAATACTTCTGGAGGTGTTAGACTCGTTTTTCACGAACAAGGTCCATTCAGAGAGCTGGAGTTCTACCAATGTGTTGCCAAGTGTTGTAGCGGCTACAAACACCCTCCAAAATTTTGCCTTAGCCTATTTTGGAGCCTCCCTACCAACCTTCACAACAACTTGCCTTACTTCGTCAATTCCTCAAGCTTCAATGTCTTTCTTGCTCAAAGGCAGCATGTCGATCATAGTTTTATTTTTTCCCTTCACACACTGCTGACCCGGATTTGGTCCAGCTACAGGTTGATTAGATTCCCCTTGAAAATTGTGCATTTCTAGAGGACAACCAACCTTCCGTCTAGAAATTGTACAATCCTCTCTAACAGCCTGTTGGACTCCAAGATTGCACAGTCCTGCCAGCCAACCTTCCCAATAGGATTTGTGCAAATTTTCCTAGCAGCAAGCCATTCAGCTTAAGATCTACGCAAATTTGGGCAGTAGTCAGCTACTCTGCCCAGAAATTACACAAATCTCCTAGGGAACTAGCCTAGCTCCCAGCCAGAAATGTGCATTTTTCTCCAGCAATCAAGCAGTCTCTTGCATGTGCATCTGAGTTGACTAGTTCCCTCTGAGATTGAGAAAAAAAGTCTTGCATGCATGGGTTTCTTCTCCCAAGGCAGCATGCAAAGGCATGCCTTGTTTCAGGGATCTATGTTTAGCAGTTGGAGTTTACATTCAAGGAGAAATTCTGAAACCTCCCACCAAGTGTCGCTTGCCCTACATTTGTGGCATGCGTGTCAGTACCTCGATATAAAAACTCATCAACGAACGTTACAGAGCTCATTCCTCACATCAACCTTGCAACTTTGACATCCCACATCACATCTAGGAGCAGTCAGCACATTCAACTTAGCTGTTTTGGGGTAAGCTCGCTTCCCATGCCTTGTGTTGCATTACTATCACTTTTTGTGTTTTCTTTTGTGGGAGTACTATTTTCTTGATTTATTTGAATGCATGCTATCGTTTACATATATACTAGCTTATCCTAGCTCTATTTCAATTTTCACTGCTATCTCACTGCCGTCACATGCATGAAACTATTTTGCATGGACATTCATCCAACAAGTGAACTGCCTCACCCACATGCATGTTGATTTGTTTTCTTAATCTTTCATTCATTTTTTGCATGCACTGTCAAACACTTATGCTATCACTTAGTGTCGCCATGCATTCATTGACTTACTTTCTTCAGTTTCCCATCAGCGAGTCGGGCCAACCTTGGCCCGGGCTCTACCTTCGACAAGCCTACATTGCACAATCTGGGAAAGGAAGGCCCACCTTCCTCTCTAGATTTGCACATTTCTGCCCAACACTAGCCTCCAAGAATTTTTTGCACATTTTTGGAGGATAGTGGCTACTTGGCCTAAGAAATTATGCAAATTTGTCCCTAGGCGAGTAGTCCTGAATTATGAATTGCGCAATCCCACCAGTCAATAGCCAGACTAGACGATGCATTCCATAGTTCCAATAGTCATTCAGTCTCCCAGCAGCCTGGACTGTGCCTTATGCAGTCTTGACAGTCAGTCTCCCAACCTCCCGGCCGAAATTGTGCAACCTTCATGATCATTCACCCAAGTATGTTACAAGTCATTTTTCATGTTCATTTTGGATTTCAACTGACAGATTACTTGCCATGATTGTTTCCATGTCTCCAAGTATCGTAGGTGTCCATCTGCCTCTCAGTGGTACAGGTACAATGGTTTCCAGGAGAGCAGAGATGAAGACATTGTTCAGAGCATGCCTGGGGATGTAGTCGATCAAGTGTACATGGAATTTCCTACCCACAAAGCCATCAAGTTGTTCGTAGATAGGGACATCAAGATATGACAACAAAAACATCACAGCGAGCAGCATCATGAACAACAACTGAAGACATCATACTAAATGCAACGAATGCAAGAGGAGGGTTGTTGACAACACAAAGGTGGAACAAGGTTGCAAGCTCAAGCAGGTCCATTAATGGTCTCCGGCTATGAAATGACGGCGCGACATGAAGACTACGCAAAGGTAGAAGATGGAACAAAGAAGGAGTTGCATGTGTTGAAGCAGCAACTCATGAAGAACATGAAGCTACATAGACAGACAAATGAGTTGCAGCAGGAACATGAACAATAGTGGGCACAACATGAACTCGCAGATGAAACTATGCCCATACAAGTTAAATATCCATCCTAACAGCTAACACAGAGAAGACATGGTGAGCAGTGTTGTTGATCACATGCAAGGGATTTGGCAACATGCATGTCTTTAAGCACGCACATGCAATCCAACCCATTCAACACACTCACCAAGGCGAAGACAAGAAGCAAGTCCAACTGGAGCTGAACATGTACTTTGACAAGTTGATGCACATGACAACCAGTACACACTTGAAGATCATCATGGACACCATGCATCAGTGTGTTGACAATTCAGCCACACCCAAGAAGACCATGTGCATGTTAGCAGATGACTTGGATGAAGGGGTCAAACCAATGCACCGTTTTCAACGGAGGTGTTCGCCTCAGCAAGTGTAAGTCAAGTGTTAATGGTTGGATGTAACAATCATAGAGTAGGTGAAGAGTCATGAGGGTAGTTGAACCGTCACAAAGGGGAATGTCAAGGGTCACCCCAACATTTGCTATAAATAGTCCCTCATAACTCATTGTACAGGCTTTTGGTCATCCAAGCTTTTACTTAGACTATTTTGAAGAAGGCTTGGATAGTATTATAACGCGCATTGGCTTCTCCAGTGCACGGAGTTAGTACATCTCTTTGAAGGAGCAGGTGGATGTGGTTGTAATGTTCCACTGTTGGGGCTAGCAGGTTTACATGGTGTATTGTATGATTGTGACTCACACTCTTTAATAATAAGAGCTAACACAATTTCATGCATATGTCGTTATTGTAGTTGGACTGTTCCGGTTGCCTTAATGATATATTTTGTTTAACTTATGTACTTGTAAATGAATTGATTTGTATGCAATTATATGAATCTTGTTGTTAATGTGTTGCATATGTTGTTAATGTTGTCACCGTCCATGTCGACTACTCTGCCAAACATCAGATAGACCTTTCTCATGAACCTTGTTGTATCAACCATCACACTCATCTCGGACTGATCCATGAGTGATGTTCGTGTTAGCTTACCTTGTTGTTGTGACTGTCGCATCTGAGTTTACTGCTCCGCCGGAAGCTATGCATGTCCTTTGTGTGGTGTGTTCCTTGCCGAGTTGGGATTGATCCCTTTCAACCAGGAACTCACCTTCACCTTCATCTCCCTTTGAAGTGTTGGAACCTCTCGTACACATTCCTTGACTCTTTGCATCAGTCACACCCTTGCTACTGACAGAGTTATCTTACTTGCCTCTGTGTGACATCACGGTTAAGGCATTACCTTACAACCCACTGCTAGGACTCCTACACCAAACGTCCTGAGGTCTAATTGGGGCCTCTTACCGGGGAGATCCCCTTGACACGTTGGTGGGTCCGGCACCGTCAACACAACCTTACACAGCACTTTGTCTTGCTTCTTCAAGTACTCAAGCTTCAAGTGTTTTCCTCGCACAAAGGCAGCCTGTCGATCATAGTTGAATCATTCCCTTCACAGACTGCTCACCCAGACTTGGTCCAGTTGTAGGCTGAGAAACTTCCCCTTCAAAATTTCTCATTTCTAGAGGGTAACCAGCCTTCCCTCTAGGAATTGCGCAATCCTCTATGACAGCTTGCTGGGCTCCAGGATTGCACAATCCTGCCATCCAACCCTCCCAGGAGGATTTGAGCAAATTTTCCCAGCAGCAGGCTGTTCAAACTAGGATTTGCACAAATCTAGGCAGCATTCAGCTGCTCTACCCAGAAATTGTGCAAATCTCTTAGGTAGCTAGCCTAGCTCCCAGCCAGAAATGCACATTTTACTCCAATAGTCGTGCAGTCTCTTACATGTGCAATTGAGTTGACCGGTTCCCTCTGGGACTGAGCAAAACAGACTTGCATGTAGGGACTGCTTCTCCCAAGGCAACATGCAAAGGCATCCCTTGTTTCAGGGATCTATGTTTAGCAGTTGGAGGTTACATGCAAGGAGTAATTTCGAAACCTCCCACCAAGTGTCACTTCTCCTAGATTCATGACATGCGCATCACAACTAGATGTTATCAAAACTCATCAATCAGGCATTGCAAGGCTCATTCCTCACATCAACCTTGTAGCTCTGACATCCCACATCACATCAAATAGCAGTCAGCACATTCAGCTCAACTATTTTGGGGTAAGCCCGCTTCCCATGCCTTGTGCTGCATTTCTATCATTTTTTGTGTTTTCGCTTGTACGAGTACTATTTGATTGATTTCTTTGAATGCTTGTTGTCGTTTACGTATATACTAGCTTATCCTAGCTTTGTTTCAGTTTTCGTTACTATCTCACTATTGTCACATGCATGAAACTATTTTGCATGGATGTTCACCCAACCGGCAAACTACCTCACCCACATGCATGTTGATCTGTGTGTTGAATCTTTCTTTCATGTTTTTCATGCATTGTTAATCACTTTTTCTATCACTTAGTGTCGCCATGCATTCACTGACTTACTTGCTTTCAGTCGCCCATCGGTGAGTTGGGTCAACCTTGGCCTGGCCTCTGCCTTCACCAAGGCTGCATTGAGCAATCTGGGAAAGGAAGGATCACCTTCCTAGCCATATTTGTGTATTCCTTCCCAACACTGGCCTCAAGGAATGTTTTGTGAATTTCTGGAGGACATTAGCTTCTTGGCCCAAGAAATTGCACAGATATGTCCTTAGGCCAGCAGTGCTTCCCAGTTGGAATTGTGCATTGCATAATCCCAGCAGTTAGCAGCTAGACTCGACTGTGCATTAAGCAATTCCAGCAGTCATCCAGTCGCCCAGTAGCCCAGACTGTGCCTTGAGTAGTCTTGGCACTCAGTCTCCCGACCTCCCAACTGAAATTGTGCAACCTTCATGATCATTCACCAAGGTATGTTACAAGTCAATTCTCATGTTCATTTTGGTTTTCGATTGACAAATTGCTTGCTATGAGTGTTGCCATGTCTCTCGGTATAACAGGTGTTCATCTGACTCACAGCAGTACAGGTACAATGGTTTCCATGAGAGTAGAGACAAGGACACCGTTCAGAGCATGCTTGGGGATGTAGTCGATCAAGTATTTATGAGCTTGCATAATCACAAAGACATCAAGTTGTTCGTAGACAAGGACATCAAGCAGCAGCATCACAACAAGTAGCATCATGAACAATAGCTGAAGACAACATACCAAATGCAAGGAACGCAAGAGGAAGGTTGTTAACAACACGGAGGCGGGACAAGGTTGCAAGCTCAAGCAGGTCCATTGATGATGAAAGAAACTTTGGAGACTCTGGCTATGGAGTGATGGCGTGACATGAAGATCGCGCGAAGGTAGAAGATGTAACAAAGAAGGAGTTGCATGCGATGAAGCAACAACTCAGGAAGAACATGAAGCTACACAGACAGACGAATGAGTTGCAGGAGGATCAAGAATAGCAGTGGGTGCAATGTGCACTCATGGATGAAACTGCGTCCAGACAAGTTAAAGATCCATCCCAATAGCTAACAAGGAGTAGACATGGTGAGCAGTGTGGTTGATTGCATGCAAGGTATTCAGCAGCATGCATGTCATTTTGCACACACATGTAATCCAACCCATTCAACACACTCGCCAAGGCGAAGACAAGAAGCAAGTCCAACTGGAGCCGAACGGGTACTTTGACAAGTTGATGCACATGACCAACAACACACACTTGAAGATCAACACGAACACTATGCATCAATGTGCTTCCAGTTTAGCCGCACCCAAGAAGACCATGTGCATGTTAGCAGACGAGTTGGATGAAGGGGTCAAACCAATGCACCAGTTGCAACGGTAGCAAGAGTTCTCTTTAGCAAGATGTGACCATGAGGTTCATGCACACCATCACAGATGACCAAGCTTAGCATCAACTCACCAACTTCAACATCATAAGCATGTCAAACAGTTGGTCTCACCACAGCGGACCGAGTGTCAGTGATGTCTTGCAAGGCTGCCTCAATCCATGTTGTCTCACGTGAGTACATGTGCATTGTGATGTTGAGTCATGTCAAGTGTAAGTCAAGTTTCAACAGTTGGATGTAACAGTCATAGATTAGGTGAAAAGTCATGAGGATAGTTGAACTGTCACAAATGGGAATGTCAAGGGTCACCCCACCCTTTGCTATAAATAGTCCCCCATAACTCATTGTATGGGCTTTTGGTTAGCCAAGCTTCTACTAAGACTGTCTTGAAGAAGGCTTGGACAGTATTGTAATGCACCTTGGCTTCTCCACTGCACGGAGCTAATACATCTCTTTGGAGGAGTAGGTGGATGTGGATGTAACGTTCCACTGTTGGGGCTAGCAGGTTTACATGGATGTATTGTATGATTGTGACTTACACTTCTTTATATAATAAGAGGCAACACATTTTCATGCATATGTTGTTATTGTAGTTGGACTAATCCAGTTGCTTTAATGATATGTGTTGTTTAACTTACATACTTGTGTATGAACTGATTCACATGCAATTATATGAATCTTGTTGTTAATGTGTCATTGTGTGGCATATTTTGTTAATGTTATCATCATCTGTGTCAACTGCTCTGCCAGACGTCAGACATACCTTTCACTTGAACCTTGCTATAACAACCGTCATACTCGTCTCAGACTGATCCGTGAGTGTTGTACGTGTTATCTTACCTTGTATTATGTGACTGCCACATCTGAGTGGACTTCTCTGCCAAAAGTTGTGCATGTCCTTTGTGTTGTGTGTTCATTGACAAGTTGGGATTGATCCCTTTCAACCTAGAACTCACCTTCACCTCCTTCCCCTTTTGAAGTGTTGTAACCTCTCATACACCTTCCTTGACTCACTACATCAGTCACACCCTTGCTGCTAACAGAGCTATTCTACTTGCCTCTGTGTGACACCACGGTCAAGACATTACCTTATGACCCACTACTGGGACTCCTACACCAAACGGTATGAGGTCTAATTGGGACTTCTTACCGGGGAGATCCCCTTGACATGTTGTCGGGTCCAGCATCATCAATACGACCATAGATTGGCTTAAACAAAATCTCTCTTTCAATCAATCACTACTGCGCCATATTCCAAGAATGAATGTGGGATCATAAGTGTTAAACCAAAAAAGAACCATTAGAGAAATTTTGAGGTCTAAAATGGGCCTTCTAAGGAATATTATAAAATAATAGTGGACATAATCAAATAAGATTAGATTACATCATTCAAAATTTTAGGAAATAATATTATATATATATATTATATATATATATATATATTCAACTCGTATTTTCAACTTATCTCCCTATGGTTTTACTCAAATTTTGAGTAGCAGCACTCATTGGATGTATAATTTAATTCCTCATCCAAGGAGTAACCATGTTACATACTTTTGATGGATCCTTCTACACAAAAAATGTGAAATACACGAAAAAACATGATTGCAACCACACTTTTCATGTACTTCACATTTTTCCTGTAGCAAAGTCCATCAAAAGTATGCAACATGGGTATTCCTTGGATTAGGAATTAAATTTTGCATCCAATTAGTGCTCCCACTCTAAATTTGAGTAACACAATAGGATAAGTTGAAAATACAAGTAAAAAAATTATTATTATTCTTCTTCTTTTTTTACTTGGTTACTCCAAAAATGGTGAATCATCCCCCGTGGTTGAAATCGTCATCTTGAATCCTATTGGTTCTTATAAAGTTTGTTTTGGGCTTTACATGGAAAATTTTAGGGGCTAATATTCGCAGGTGGGCTAAATTTCCATGATTTTTCAAAAAAAAAAAATTCACCAATTTCAATTTTTTTATAAAAATGGTTCACCCAAACTTTACAATATAAAATTATTTTACTTTAAAAATAACCAACATTATATAAATAGTATATATAAAATCATGATAGGTTTTAATAATTTTACAAATACATCAATAGACATTTTTTAGCTTTCATATTAAGAACTAGTGAGATTCACCAATGGTTTTAAACTTCGACATAATTTTTCATCCTTGAAATTTTCCTTTTTTTACATTCTTGTTTTGAGGCCCATTTTTTACCTCAAAATTTATGTAGTGAAACCAGGGATTTGAGAGGCCAAACCACCTCAACCCTCAACCACATTGATTTCACCTAATCAGTCCAGAAATCACTAACATCCACCGGATTGGTATTTTTCCAAGTTGTCCAGGACTCTAAGGATTCCATCTCAACTAGCAACCTCTAGGGACCCAAGTTGTTACAGGGCTCTAGATAAATACCATTGCAACCCACAACCTCTAGAGACCCAAGTTGTTCCAGGGCTCTAAAGAACCTATCCCAACCCAGATCCATGTGGAACCTGAAAACCAATCAAAAAAACCAAATGGGGAACCCACTACATCATGGTTATCTAGGAAATGGCAAGGCAAGGATGAAACCACTATCAATCCAGGCAAATCTCTATGCCAATGAAAAAATATAACCAAGGAACCACATGCATATACCATGCATCCAAAACCCAACAAGGAAATCACACATGCAACCTGTTACCTACAAAGTATGTCTGTTGTAGTTGTTGATCCAACCTTCTCTTCCGTTGCCCACCAATTCCTTCCTTGTCCTTTTTCTTTCTTTCTCCAAGTCCAAGTGAATAATAGAATGTTCCAAGAATTATCTAAGTGTGCAAGAGTGTAAGAGAGCAAAACTAATACTGACAAAAAGTCGAACGAAAAGCTGTCAAAAGATGTGAATTGAATCTCGGATGCCTTTTTATCATTGATGTCTCCTTTTTCTTCATTTTTCCTCTAATTTCCCTTGCATGCAAATTTGTGTCTCTTCACCTTCCTTTTCTCCTATTTTTTTTTTTTTTTTTCATAATTAAATGTCATTTATTGCCTCTTTTCCTTTTCCAATGCCTTTTCCAATTTCCATAGCGATTATTAAACCACAAGTTATCCCCACTATAATGTTTTCCCACTATTTGGATTGGAATACGTGTCCCATGACCTTGGTCTTATTTTATTTACATGGAAAATCAACCAGGGGTTGTTACAGGAGGATCCTTTCTTCTTGTATAGCTAGCTCGAGCTAGCATTTTTGTGTAGCAAGTTGGAGATGGATCAAATCTCGCAAACCTAGTTGATTGAGAAATTGAAGTTCCAACTTTCCTTCATTTAGATCAAAATGCTTATGTACTGGGTCATCCAGTTTCACCTTTGGATTTGGTGAACTTAGTTGACCTTGTTTTTGTAAACCCCTATTTAGGTGGGATTTATAAGGAACCAGATTCTAATGTAGGTAATGCTTACCTCTAGCACTCATAGTTATCGACCCAGGTGAATCTCCATATCAAAATAGAAATCCCCGAGAAGAGTTTGATAGCATGTTATAAAGAAAGTTGATTGTAGCTATGAAGCTCCTATTGAATATTTAGTGTATTTTATGTTATTGACATATGCAGTTGGAGTTCGAGATCAAGTTTACCTTATTAAACGAATGTAAGAAACACATGTTGCATTTGAATCAATTGATAACGCAATTGTTGTGTAAAGTGGCTAAGCTCGTGTGCCTAAGTTTATGATTGTTTACCCATCATCTTTCAATGAGGATAGATATCGCATGAGGCTATGTTGGCAAGAAAAGTAGGTGCTATTACTAATGGAGCCCCCATACATGAATGATGGATGCATTGAGGAGCATAGGAAATTGCAAATGCAACACAAGGCTAAAGGCTATACCGACTATTCAAACTTGTATGTAAAAGGGAACAAATAGCAACGCTCTTTATAACATCACTTTTGCATGCTGCAGGTGGGAACCTGGGTAATTAATCCTGATATTGATCTGTCGAGCATCTGATGTTAGGATGGTGAGCCCCACTCTGTACCGTAGGTGTGGGGCGAGTGTTAGAAAATGTAGTAAGAAAGGATCAATTTTACTTTAACCTTAGTCAAATTGAGTAAATCGAATTTCCACATCAGCAGGACAACTTGGAGGTATTTAACTAGTGTGACATGGCTCTTGTCACTTAGTTATCTCAGTAAATTCGAGTTAGTAGGCTTGGAGTTTAGTCATGCATGTGTTGAATGCTAAATTTTAGCAATCTAGTTCAGTTATTTTCAGTTGTACTCAGTTAACTGACCTCTAACTATTGATAGAGTCAGTTGAAGATCATTTACGTAGTGAGACACCAGTCTAACTTAGAGATCTGTCATTTAACTAATCAATCATCCCAAAATAGCTCTTTCATGCATGGAATTTGAATTCCTTAGCTGGAGTGGAGGAATTAAGGATAATGTAAAATTATTTTTATACTAGCGGAGTGCACAAAATTTTGCATGCCGACAGTTGATTAATCCTTGGGAATTGTGCAAGGAATAGGGACCTCCCTATTGTTTAGGAGCTTGAATTTGCTTAGATTTTCAAAAGGAAATAGGAGGTTGTAGGATCAAAAAATTGGCTAGGTGTTTCCTAAAGGCTATCATTCAACATAGAGAACAATTATCCTTTTTCAGGTTGTCCTTAGAGTTGGAGCAATCAATTGTAATATTTTATATATTCAATTCATTAATGAAAGAGGCTTTAGCAGTTTTTCCAAGTTGGGTTCCCCTAGAAATCACTATGTACTTGTGGTTTTTCTTGTTTCATGTCTATGCATGTTGTTTCAAATTGTGGTTTCTATTTTACAGATAAATAGAGTAGAATTGTGTCTCTTGTTTTCAGTTCAAAATCTTGATCAATTGCAATTTCTATGAAATTTCTACATGGTATCAGAGCCATTAAATCACATTAGAACCAACATTTTTAATTTTCCCCTCATGTACAGTGATCATTAAAGAACTAATGAGTTGTTAGGAGGCAAAGTGAATGGAGCCCTAGTACAGGGCAAATCTAAAATAAGCTATGTGCAAACTTCTTAATGGAGTTAGAAGGTTACTAGTGGGAAGATCAATGATCAATTAAGTGTTAAGTGACACAAAAAAGAGTTGTGATCATTGATATTGGAAGATTGAGGGGCAGAGAGATTTCCCACAGGGAGATCGAGACTCAGAGGGAGTCTAGTTTCAAGAGCAACCCTATGGAAGCTAGTATTTCAGGATCTAGGGAGAGCATACTCATATCCAGAGATGTCAAGATCGCTAAAGAAAACTAACTTTGGCAATGTCCCTAGTCCCCAGTAGTGTTTTATTTTGTGGCTCTGTTCAGGCAAAGCTTAATAATCGATTGAATGGTGTCAACTGTCTAGTGTCACGTTCTCACCTCTCGGTCTAGTGTAACAATCTAGCCAATAAGCTCAATAAGCAAGCCATCATCAATCTAGCATCATTGAAAAATAGAGAAATATACATGTTCTAATTAATTGAATTGGTGTATTTTATTTGAACCACCATTTAAATTCTAGATAAATAAATTTCGATGAAAACACTCTCTCATAGGAAACCAATTCTTTGTTAATTGTTTCTTTGCCTCTGCTATATCTATCACCAACTTTTTGAGAATTGATTAAATTGAGTAAATTTAGGAAGTACATAAGCACATCGATGGGTGGGAAAAAGACATAATAATTTGATTGGTTGTGGTCCCTATAAGGCATATAAAGTTATGTCCTCTGCATCTGCATTTCCATTGTGCGGAAGTTCATCTCATTGTGGTTTCTACAAAATGCGCTGAACTTCCACACAATAATCTTCCACACAATGGTTGTACCAATCACCAATGCTCCCCTCACCCACATGGTACATTCCCATTTGTTCATTAATATTAATCTCGATACTTAGAAAATATTAGAATAGAAGCACAAGAGTCTTTCCTCGGGCCCAATTGAAGCACTCTGCACCTATGCATTCTGGTCCTCTGCATTAAAATTTGAAATGGAGTAACATCAAATTAACTTTATTATTATTAGATTTTCCATTGCCATTGCCACATACATTCCGCGTGTAACATGAAAGAGGAAAAACCACAATTCGTCAAAGTCCCATGAGAAAAAAGGCCTTAGTCATGCGTATTGATATGTCCTCATCATATTAAATATGGTTGACTTCAATAAATTGTTTTTAAATTATTAAATTTATAATTTGGGATAGCATTTTTGTTTCACTTATGCGGAGCTCTACACAATGAGCTAAAATTAGTTCATTATGTGGAGCTATACACAATGATTTAAACTTAGCTCATTATGTGGATCTATACACAATGAAAAGAAACCATTAAAAATGCAATTCCAGTCCTCACTCTTGTAGGTTTTAACCCTGTACATAAATTACCTGCATACGAATTCTAAAACATGGAAAATAAACAATGCGAGAGCATAACACATAAAACACATATACACAGAGATTCTCCCCTGGATCCATAAATCGGGACTACCAGCTTGATTTTTCATTATGTTCCTTTCAATGTTACAATACATATATATACATGTCGAAGCATCCAATACCATGGACCAAAAACCATTGCGCCCAAAACCATGTGCGAAAAACCATGCACAAAACCATAAGTAGGTCTGCCCACCTAATATAGGGTACAAAAAAAAAATCCACAGAGCACTACCTTGGATCCCGTAGAGGGGGCCTAACCGCCCCCCTCAAACCCCATGTTGCCCCCCCACTGTGCAATCGACACAACAAAGGAAGGGCTCCGCCCCCCCTCTAACCCCCTGGTTAACTAGGATGGCTAGTCGTGGAAAGAATATAACACAACCCAACATTCTCCCACTTTTTTTTTTCTTTCCATAGGGGGTCACAAGAGAGCTTAGTCATTTATCTAGCCCTACAATGCCCATTGTTTCTCTACACCAAAAGAACTTCTCAGAGTTCACAGATTTTGTCAATGCATTTGCAGTATTCTTCAAAGTGTCCACCTTTACTAGCAACACCTTTTTTTCTTCTATCATATCCCTCACAAAGTGATACTGAACATCAATGTGATTTGTCTTTGAATGATAAGCAGGGTTTGTTGCCAAGAAAATTGCACTTTGGTTGTCACAGTTTATCCTTATAGCTCCCTGCACTAACCCCATATTTGAACACAATCTCTACAAGAAAAATGCTTCCAAGCTTGCATGAGTGACTACCATGTATTCTTCCTTTGTAGTTGATAGTTCCACTACAAATTATTTCTTACTCATCCAATTGACTGCACCCCCAAATAGGTTAAACACATACCCACTTGTAGATCTTCTCTCATCCAGATCTCCATCCCAGTTTGCATCAACAAAGCCACAAATATTTGTCCAATCCTGGTCTTCCTTGGTAGAACAAACCATAATCACTAGTGCCACGCAAATACCTGAAAAATCGCTTCACTGATGTCTAAGGCTCCTTCCCTGGTTTTGGCATAAACCTACTCAATACTCCCATTGCATGTGCAATGTCTAGTCTAGTACAGACCATCGCATACATCAGGTTACTGACTGCACTTGCATATGGAACATGATACATGTTCTCTTCCTCTTCTTGTGTCTTGGGAAACTGTTCAACAGATAACTTTGCACCTATAGGAATATGAACCTTCATTGTTTACTATCTTGCATATTAAACCTCTGCGAAATTGTCTCGACATACTTCCTCTGGTTTAACCAAAGCTTCCTCTTTGCCCAATCTCTTTTAATTTCCAAGCTCAAAATATATTTTACAGCACCAAGATCTTTCATGTTGAATTTGGAGGACAATTGGGTCTTCAAATCTTGGATAATTTCTTTGTCATTTCCAACTAGCAACATATCATCCACATACAAAACCAGATAAATAACACGATCACCAATTAATTTAAAATACACACAATGATCTGCTTTACTTCTGGTGAAGCCAAGTCCCCGTATAAATATATCAAATTTCTAATACCACATCTTTGGTGACTGTTTTAACCCATATAGAGACTTTTTTAACTTGCACAACAATTCTTTCTTACCCTTCACCGCAAATCCTTTAGGTTGCTTCATGTAGATCTCCTATTCTAGATCCCCGTGAAGAAATGTTGCCTTCACATACATCTGTTCTACCTCAAAATCAAAAGCAACATCAATAGATAAAAGTAATCTAATAGAAGCTACCTTGGTAAAAAGAGAAAAAATATCACCAAAATCAATTCCCGGTACCTAAGAATAACCTTTTACTACCAATCGAGCTTTGCATTTCTCCATCTTTCCTTATGCATTTGTCTTCTTCTTTAACACCCATTTGTTGCCCATGGGTTTCCTTCTAGCCAGGAAATCCACCAGATCCCAAGCCTCATTTTTGTGCGAAGATGCCATTTCATCAACCATGGCCTCTTTCCAGAGTTTTCCATCCTCTGAATCTATTGTTTCCTTCATAGTTTTGGGATCATCACTAGTAATAGATAAAAGCAAAATTTGAGCATAAAGCAAATGGATTATACCTTTCTGGTTGCCTTCTTTCTTGAACTGATCTTCTCACAAACGAAGTTTGTGGCTCTTCATCCTTTGATTCCTCTTCTGCTGTAGAGTTTGATTCTGCCTCCTTTAGCTCAAACTCTATCTTCTCAGGTTCCTTTGGTTGGACTTCATGTTTAATAACATCTTTCACCTCTCTGAGCACCACATCTTAGTTGTCCACAAACTTCCTTGTTACTGGGTTCCAAAGCTTATAACCCTTTAAACCATCCTTATACCTAATAAAGATGCACTTTTCAAATTTACTATCCAACTTTGTTCTTTTCTCCTTTGAAACATATATATATGCATCACATCCAAATACCCTCATATGTGAAAGAGAGGGTTTCTTACTAGTCCATACCTCTTGTGGAGTCTTATCCTCCAACACTGATTAAGGTAACATGTTGTCTCCACTGCCTCTACCCAGAATTCTTGTCCTAACTCAGCACCACTGAGCATGCTTCTTGCCCTTTCCATCAACGTCTTGTTCATTCTTTTTGCAACTCATTTTGCTTAGTGTGTATGGATTAGTCTTCTGTTGTACTATACCACACTTCTTACTAAATTCCTCAAATTCCTTCTTGCAAAACTTTCCACCATTATTTGTCCTCAAAACCTTTATCTTCCTCTCTATCTGGTTTTCCACCAAAGCCTTAAATTCTTTAAACTTTTCAAAGACTTCAGATTTCTTCTTAAGGAAATATATCAATGTATATCTTGAGAAGTCATCTATAAATGATACATAGTACATAGACTTACCCAGTGATGGAACCTTCACAAGTCCAAACACATCACTGTGCACAAGCTCTAACATTTGTTTCACCCTCTTACCACCAGAGGGGAAACTCACCCGATTCTGCTTCCCATATACACAATTTTCACAGAAATCAAAATCCAGAGA
>APFE031246475.1:86020-135920 GCA_000404065.3 Pinus taeda | reverse complement strand
CTGACAAAGGACAATTGAGGATTCCCACTCCTACGGTCTTTTTCAATGCAAAGTAGTAGACATTCTAGGGAAAGAATGTTTCTTCTATCTGGCGGATATTTGTAGGGTTATGTCCAGAATGAAGGATCTAAGAACATACAGCTTACGATTGGAGAGATAATAGACCAGGCGGATGAAAGGATTCTAAACATGTCAATATATCCTCACCCATTATGCTTTCAGGAACCAATCCCTCCATTATGTTATGTATGCTTTCAGTTACCAATCCCCCCCATCCTTAGTTTCTCCTTGGTAGGTTCCTTACTTGGCGAGTGCCTTACTTGGCGGACGTGGACTTGGTGACGTGGGCTTGGTGGTCCTTTATGCGAGGCTTCTGATGATTTGGCGAGCCGCTTCAAACTACTGAATTGTGAACCCCGAAATCTGAGTCAGAAGCGTTAGTCCTTCTTGAACAATGAACAAAAGGTACATTCTGACTCACTCCCATCCTCTCCAGAATTGGGACAATTTCCACCACACCTTGCGAAACCACTTTTATCCACTGGGGCATCGACAAAACTTGATGTCTAGATGGTTGCAACTTCTTCTTTACAAATCAACTTTTTTCTATATCTTATTTAGAAAACTTCTTATTTGCTTTATTTAGAACCCACCCACCGACGATAGATTCTATTTATATTGTTGGAATGCCCAGAAATGTAACTGCTCAGATCACATACCACCTTGTGAAAGATAGTGATAACAACAACATATACGCTAGATCTTACTAAGTCAATTTACTTGACAAAAATATCAGATGACAGAAGTTGAAAAAAAATCGCAGATATATTATACCTCTACGTTCTATTAGCCACGTTTGAGTCCTTCTGTTACGTTTTGTTAGACCACCGCAAGCTTTATTCTTCTAAAAGAAGATCCCAAAATGAAATAAGAAAAGAATAATAAGGGGGATGACCATCCATGAATGTGAGATATTGCTACCTTATTGCCTTAGCGTGACCAAAAGGGTAATGCTCTAGGCCTGATAGGAAATGACGACCCATTCGGAAAAACCAAGTTCTTCAATTCCTTCTCCTGAATACTCCACGGGACGAAAGAAGTACAAGTCGTTATAGACTTGTATAGGCCAATCCCTATTGTGTGTCCTCTCTAGTTTTCCTTACAAGTCTAGACTCCATCACAAGTCAGACGCTCAATACGAAGAGACTGATAACACTTAACCTTTTCAATCCGGTTAGATCCACCAGGTAACCCACTGGGCTGACCTATGCTTCTCATCTTAGCAATCCTTGCAATAACACCACCTAGAACTGTCAACTATGACTAAAAACTATCAAACATGATACCTGGCAAATGTGGAAAGGACAATGATCCGGAGTCCTTCCTCAATGGCCTAGAGGAGAATTCCCATAACCAAACAGGGACAAATGATCCTGGTTTATTGAGTATAGTGATTTCAAACGCCAAGAGAATTTATATAGCTATTATAATATCACCTATTGAGGATAATGGCAGACAATATTCGACCAGCTTCAATGGTGTTATTTTGCAAGTCCTGCAAAGAGGAAGCTACGAACTGCTGAACAAAAAAATGGGGAATCAGATATTCATTGTTTCCCATGGTGGTACCTAAAAAATCGGATGGTCGTAGACAGGATTGGAAAGCATACGTATACTCAAATTATTTTTCCCCTTTAGTTGGAACTTTGGGTGGTTCTCAGAAGAAAATAGCGAAAAATATTATCCTTAGGGATTGGTTGGGAGGATATTAGTTTGAACAAAATATTCTATGATATTATAACTTATCTCTCTATAATGGTTGCTTTTAATAGGATGGCTTGCACGTGCACACTGATGGTATAGCAAATGTGCCTTAAATCAGCTAAGTTTGGTAGCTCGAGATAAGGTTGACCTGGTTCTAGCCTTTTTATATAGTAGTTGCATATATCAATTCATTTCTTGTGCATTGTGACGCAGCAACACTTACCTTACCTGAGGAGCTCGCTTGATAATGACAACCGCTATGACATCATTATGGAGAAATCTTGACAAGGGAGATACATTGAAACGATTGATATACTGATAAGGTAAATCCAGTGATATAATTCAAGGTCTTACTAAAGTTTAACAATTGGTTGAAGCTCGTTGATAATTCAATATGAGACTGAAAGAAAGTTTTGAAAATGCAAATGATATTAAGTAAGCGAATAGACTATACTCCTTCTCATCAAGTTAAAGGTCATAGCAGCAGTAGTTAGATTGTTCCCTATCCAATTTATGAAGGGGTGGGAGTATCCTTTGACAATGCATATAATTATTATACATTACCTTTTCCGTTTTCATTGGTCCAAAGCTGTTCCCGTTCTCTAGGTGCCTAGTATCTCACCGTAAAGCCCTTCCTCATGAACCTCGTCATCAAGGATTCTCTTACTCAAGAGGGCCTATTGTACTTGGACCATGGTCCATACATGAAAAAATAATAAGATCTGCTTCCCTACGATTTTCCCTAGCGCAGCTGGGCTATCCTGGATTTGAACCAGAGGATGCACCTGCTTGTAAATTGGTCTCGATCGTGTCCATTACAAAATGATTTTGGTTATAGGTATAAAATATTCTTGACCTCTTCTCTTGAGCATATTATAGTGAGAAATTTGTTGTCAATGCATGAGAGATGAGGTTTTATAAGCTAAGGATGGGTCAACAATCTCGATCACCCTCAACTAGTTAGTTGCAGCTAACTCTCTCACTCATGCAATGTGGAAAAACCAAATTAGGAAGGGTGATGATTATGAGGAGTGGGTACAATAGTTAAAAGAGGAAATTTGTGCAAAGGCCAAGTCACTGAAGCACTCTGAGCAATTAGCAAAAAAATAAATAAAAGAACAATGTTGAACTTCAATTATATCAATGCTCATTCCCAAAATAATTAGAGAGGCTCATTTAGGCATTGAGGGTCAAGCTAGATGATATTAGGGGCTGCCTAAGGTGCTACAGAAGGGATACATAGTTGATTTGTAGGTGCTACAGGATCGGGCATAACTGTTACATGAGAAACAAGGCTGCTATAGGAAAGACAGACTGTGTGCTATAGGAAAAACATAGATGCTGCAAGAAGGCAAAAGTTGCTGTAAAAGACCTTGATTTTGAGGAATTCCACTCCCAAACCCTAGGATTCAAAGGAAAATACCTAAAGCAAGGGTGAATACATATTTATCCTTGCCATATGTGAACAAGAAGCCTGCAAAAATTTCATTTTTTTTTTAGTAGTACAACATATGGGAAACTTTTGATAAACATTTATAAATAAAAAAATTAAATATGGATACTTCATTTGAATTGATCCTGATAAGAAGGGGAATTGAAATTATTTTTGAGTGAGCATGAAATCATCCTTCCTATAAGAAATATAAGAAATCTTCTTTTTTTCCTCTGTCATAAAAACTCTCATTACACAGGAATATCTAAAACTTCTAGGAGAAATAGACAGTTGCCTTTCCAACTTTGGAAAGTTGTATTGAAGGCTGTGGGGGGTGTATCTAACCATAGAAATCCCACAACAAATAATATGGAGAATAATAAGCTAATGAAGAAGTAGAATAATATGGAGAAGAGAGAAATTAGCCAAAAGAAAAACACAAGAAGGAAGAAGGAAGAAAGGAACAAATTGTGCTAAAAACCAAAATAGCAGTGCCTAAGATAGATCTAATCAAAATAGAGAACTCCAAAGCCCATTAGGAAATCATCTAGGAAAAAAATGAGAGGAAGAAGGCAACAAAAGGCAAGAAAGCATTGACCATCAAAATAGAACTCAAACCGCAATAATGAAAAGAGGCTTTCCATGATGTCTCTTGTCTCTTTCTAGCTTTTGTCCAAGGCTTAGAAGATGTTATAGGAAGGTAAAAGGCAAAAATTAAGCATGAGGTGCAATTTTGGTCAAGATTTGATAGTTTTTGTGATGTGCTACATAATGTTACAGGTCTGCTACATGATGCTCTATGTTGCTACAGGATCTCATATAAGGGTGGTTTGAGGGTTTCAGAGGTGTCCAAATGGTGGAAAAAGGTAGTAGGAGGTTGGAAAAGGATGTGGAAGACCTTTCCAAACTAAAAAATATCCAAGAACCCGTCTTGAATAAAGGGGAAGAAGGCAAGTTAATGGTCTGTAGAAACAATGTGATTTTTCTATGCACAAAGTCTTTTGGAAAAATGAGTGAAAATGTAATGAAGGTTTCAAGGGAGATGATGTAAATTAAATGGATCTACAAGCCAACAAAGTTCACTTGAAAAGAGAAAAGTTATGTTTTTGTGCTTGAGGAATTGCTAAACAATCATGAAAAGAACAACAACATCTTGTGCTTGTCCTTGTAGAACCTACAACCAAGCTTCTTAAGAGAAAGGACTAAGGAATGTACAAGAGAGAGGTCATCAGGGCCATGAATGAGGCAAAATGAGATCACTAAGCTTCTCAGAGGATGAGAAACACTTTCATCAGTGGGGTATGATGGGCCTCAAAATTAGACATAAATTAAGGCCCATATGACCATCCTTCAACACATTAAACCTCTATTTTTTCATTAGATGATGTATTTTTATCTTTAATATGTTCATTAGAAAGGTTTATGGATAATTTCATATTTGTGCCTAATATTATTTTTTTTGTAGAATATTGTGAGAATATTGGGCAGATTATAAATATTTTGAGGAGGAGATAATTTAGGGACTTTCTCCCTACTACAGGAGGACCAATATTGGATAATAAATCAACAAGATATTCTAAAATTATTGCACAAATTCTAGAGCTTCAATGATTGAGAAAATCTAGGAATGTGCTCCCTATCATTTAATGCATATTCCTAGTGTTGGGAACTAGATCCACTATTGGAGGGAGTTTGGAGGGGAAAGCTTCCTCCTTTCATCGAGGATGATTCCTAATCATTTTGTATAAGTACCAATTCGAATTTTCCTCTAGGGGTTAGTTTTTCTTAGTCTTCTTGTGGAGAAAACTTGTATTTATACTTCTCCACTTTCATTTCTTGTAGGGATGTAATTGTATTGATGGAAATAATGAAGATTGGTACCATTTTCACCTTATAAATATTGGTATCCTTTATAGGAATCTGTGTTTCCTTGGGTTTGGCCATCCCATGAGCCTCATATCCTCTTTGTATAAATTACTTTTCTTCTTTTCACTTCTTATTCACATGCATCTCTTGTTCTTGTGTTTTTCCTATTTTTGCTTTTAGTAGTGATGATTTCTTGTTTTAGGATTGGGTTAAATGGTTGAATTAAGTTCTTCTATAGGATCAAAAGCATGATTTCACCCTTGGAACAGATTTGGAAGGTCATAGTAATCATTGAGCTACTTGGATTAGTTTGCTTATTCACAAATCTAAATTATTGGAAGTCCCTTGTGGCAAATAGTAGTAATTTTATGCTATTTTTTAGAACATGCTAATGAGCTTCAATTGAGTTTATTCCACTTGCATTAAATCATAAAAAAATTAAAATTAATAAGAAAAATGACCCCATTTCATTTTCCCTTGATGAGGTTAGGTATTTGATAGATTAACTAGCTCACTAGTTCTTGAATTTCTATATTTTAGACTAGTAATTTTCTGCTATTTTTTAGCATGTTTTAATAGAGGTAT
The DNA here is from genome assembly GCA_000404065.3 of Pinus taeda. Taxonomy (NCBI): domain Eukaryota; kingdom Viridiplantae; phylum Streptophyta; class Pinopsida; order Pinales; family Pinaceae; genus Pinus; species Pinus taeda. The sequence continues at coordinate 130,273 of APFE031246475.1, read as the reverse complement.
TTTTGAGTGATTCAACTTGGAATGGATAACTAAGACATCTTATTCAATAAAAAAAAAATTTCCCATCCAGTTTTGATTTGATTTTCTTGGTCATTCGGTTAATTATATCTTTATGTAGTAATTCCCGTAACTTCTTGTAGTAGCCTATAACTTCCTATAACACTCTTCTAGCACATATATACTTGACCAGATTTGCTGAAAAAATTTGGTTTTTATCCCTTAGGGTTGGTTCATGACCCTTAGGCTCTAAATCCACAATTTAGGAAGAATAAACACAAATTAGGACATGCCTTTTTAAAAAGTAGATTAGGCCTATTTATTTGAATTCATGCTCTTAAGATTTCAATTACAAATTGTTGTTCTTGCCTAGGATTAATTTCTTTTCAGAGTAACATTTACATTTATGCAATTAGTTTAGGATTTGATTTCATTACATTCACTCCATTACATCATGACAACGAAGAAATGATACATTGTATGCTACACATATAGTGCTGATACCTCTTAAGTTTTTATGAACCCCGGGTTAATAATTAAATTTGGTAGCCTTGGGAGCTGCAACATTCTTGTTGCAATGCTAAGGCTCATCAGTTACAATGTTGCTTGCACACCTTCCTAGGGTCATAACTGTGAAATCTCCTGACTCCAAAGTGTAGGTGGTTTAGTTCTTATATCTTGGCATATGCTGCCTTGTGGCTCTTTAACTCATACATTCCAATTATCAATGAAAAAGTGGGCCAAGGGGCCTTCTTCCTCCTATGAATCATCACTGACAATCCATTATTCAACTGATAAGAAACTTCTTGCATGACTACCTTGTTCGCCACATATCATGGAATGATATGGGGCGAATTTTGGCATCCAAAGCATCTAATATATGTACCATCATGTGTAGGAAACCAATCTGTGATGTCCTATCGTGCCTCCTTCACTTGGTCATTCATTCAAGGAGGATCAATATCATAAATCATATAGAAACTAACTACAAATAAGTGTTATGTTATATTGTCATATTCCCCTCTTAAACATATCTCTTACAACATCCTAAAATGGATATAGATTGGGAACTTGTCCTTTGTCCAGTTCCAGTTCATCCCTGGGAATGCATAATAGGAATTGATCCCATCTAACAAATAAGATGACATGTAAAATAAGGTTCTTGATTTGTTTGTAATGTTTCTCTGGTTTGTCCAACATGTCAATTCAATCCAAAAGAAAGGATAACTTCCCAATTGAAGATTTTGTGTCGTGTAACAACCAAGTTGAGAATGTATCCAATTCTCTTCAAAGACTTTTGCACTCTTTTGCCCATGCAACCTATAACACATAGAAATAAGGTACTGATATACTTCCTTAATGTTCTATTTGGATAAAATACACTTGATTTGTGTTGATATTTGAAAGGCTCTTGACACCAAGGCTTAATGATTTCACCTGTGTTGAGATTGGCCCATCTAGTGTAGAATGTGGTGTTGGCATACTCTCTGGGTTTCAACATCTTATAATAGGAATTCATTTCCTGTACATAGCAAGTATCAAGCTCACTAATACTCTTACAATGTAGCACCAAAATTGTATCATCCATATGAGATAAGATCCACTCAATGGCCTCTTCACAAGGCATCACCAGAAACCTATATGCAATCCTATGTATTTGGGACCGCTTAAGGTTGTTGTAAACTTCCTTGTCTTGTAGATCTTGAGGGAACTACTTTTGCATGAATTTTTCTTTGATGTCTCTCCATGAGACTTCAACATATTTATATATAAAGCACCATGTGTCTGTAATGATAGGAATGGTAGGATTTGTAACTTCCACTACTTCTTCAGTGATTTCTTCTTAAACATATTTTGAGGCCACTTGATGGGTAGTGGGAGGAATCATTCCAATAGATGATGATAGTGTAATAGGGCTTGAAGCTTGAACACCTACACATGGAAGTGCACTCATATCAACCAAATATTAGTTTTAATAAATCCTTTATCTATTATAAGTAATAATTCGATAAATAGTGTTAAAAGGAAAACGTATGTAGATAAGAGCATGAGCTCACGAAGTAAGATTGCATAAATACAAACATGGGTGTATGTCAAAGCAATAGTGAGGATTTAAGGCTTAGAGAGGCTTCAAGGTGTGCTATGCACTCAAAGGAATGGTGAGAGAGGGCTCAAGGGCACAAGGTGCAAGCTAAAGGCATGAAAGAGACTCACTATTCGTTGTGAGTGTACTATGCACTCAAATAAGATAGAGAGGGTGCAAGGCGCAAGTGGAAGGAACACGGGATCAGGTTTGAGACTTCCCAATGAACTATGCACTCAAGAGGAATTGTAAGGGTGTAGGGCACATATTTGAAGGATGAAGAGACATGATGTTGATTTAGGATGCACCATGTGCTCAAGGACAATGTAGTTTCTGAGTAAAGGTAGCTTAATGTTCTAGAGTGCGATCAAAAGGAAAACTTGGTTTTATGGCATGGAAATTTTTAAGACAATGAAGCCTTCATTTCCAGGAGCGTTTTCTTGCTTGAACTGGCTTTAAATAAGCTAGGAAATACCAACAATTAAGATAGAAACATAGTAATGCTAAGAAGAAAGGCATGCAATTACTTAAAGGCTCTATCACAATCATGACCAGAAGGTGAAAGGTCATGTAATTCGAAGAGAAACAATAAAAGTACTTGCAAAAACAAATTGACACTTGTATAAGAAAGAATGGACTAAAACGTTAGTGAAGAAAGTAAAAATACTTGAAATACCAACAAAGAAAGGAGGATCAACAACAAAAACATCAAAGGCAAGAAAAATAATCGGCATGCAAGAACTTACTTGAAATGAAGATTGTTGAAGAGCTCCTTGGTTCAAAGAGGTGCAGTCAACCCACATGAGAATGATTGTGTGAAGAAATGATTAACTGGGTTGATTATAAAGAGATTACATGCAAATCCAATTCATGCATGTTCACCACTTGTCAATAGATGAGTGATTTGGTTAAATGAAGTGAATTGGTATCCTATTTTCTAGGAGCGTGCCCACATGCAACAAGGAAAGTGCATGCATGAGAATGGAGAGGGTGAAACTCTTGAGTTGAAGGAGTGCACTCCAGTGGAGGGAATACTCACTTATTTGAAGGAGTGCGCTCCACTAGGGCATAATTAGTCATCGTAAAGGAGTTTTCTCAACTAGAGCGCAATGCATGTCATCTTGGAGCGTGATTTTTCTCAAGGAGGGTGCAATTTCATAAAATAGTGCCTCTTATAACTTCTATGTGAACAAAAGTGTGATTTTCATAGAAATTTGTGCCTTTCCCGCTTTTTTGTGTGTGATGCATGTTGAACAAGACTAGTTACTAAGTCAAGAAAAGCTATGCCTTCTCCTATCTTAATGTAAGATAACACAAGAGATCCTAAATATAAGATGTTGAAACTTAGAAAATTTTGACTCAAGAGGAGAAGACACTTGGGGATAGTACAAGGATAGTCAAGAAAACAACGTGAGGGCACTACGTAGTTTGGAAGAACAATTTACGTAGGCTTAGAAATTAGATTAGGCATAAATTTTGGAAGGTCATTGTCATAGCGACAATAGGGCCATAAGAACTTTTGCCTTCATGTGGTTGGCCCTATTTAGTAGAGAATAAATTAGCATTTGGATTATCGTGGAGCAAACCTCCCTCGATCAAATAGAGAAACAAGAAAATCAATGTTGACTTCATTGTTGCTAAATCAAATTGAGAGACATTAGGCTCCATGATTAGACTACCCTGATAAATATTCTCGAAACCAAGAGGATCTCGCTTAGGTATTCATGCACTTGTGTACTTTTAAATAATATCTAGTCATAAAAAATGTTTGTTAATTTATTTTATTATTGTGATGATTCTTTATCTACCTTTAACTAAATTTTTGTGAATTGTAAGTATTTCTATTCTCAATTTATCTATTCTCATCCCAAGTTTGACATCAAATTTGTTGGGATGGAGATTCACTGGTGAATTTAAGGTATGATATAGAAATCAAGTCATAAGTTTATCATTTTATCATCTAACTTGTGTAGAACCACTCTACATATATCAGTTATGATCTTCAAATCAACTTAATTAGTATATTGTTTTTGAAATTCCGCTTATTGTTTTTTCCATTGAAAACCTTATGGGTGAAAACCTTTTCTACAAGGAATATTGCATTGACAACTTATCAAGATTTGTTGTTATCCCTAAATTCATTGGTCAAACTCTTCCTACACCACTACTTGAACTATTCTATATTTCTTGCAATAATAAACTCATTTGTATACAGGGCCAAGGCAAGTGTATTAGACCTAGAAAATAAACACTTGACATTTGAACTCAATTTTTTTGTTTACTAGTTTGTCTGACTTGCAAGGCTAGGGTTTTGCTAATAAACCACAACTCAGGGGAATATAAGACATCACACACAAGAATCACACTCATCCTGGGCATTAGATGTTTTGTATCCACTAGATTTTGAGCTAGTAACCTACACTCAAGGATGTGTCAATAGAACACCCTGTCACTAATTGTTTTGCACCTTGTGGATCATTTAAATTAAGCTTATAAAATTCCTATAACATCTCTGGTGAAAATTCCATGTAATATAAGTTAATAAAGGAAAAAATAATAACCATGGTTTATGGGACACTTATTCCAAGCTGAATGTTGGGAAAGACATCCTAGAGGGTCTTCATTTGGTTGTTTACCGTTAAGGAAATTAGCAAAGGAAATGGAAAAGGATTTGGAAAGGAAAAATGGCATTTTTGGCACATTTATTTATGAAAATAAAGGAAATTATGAGAAAAGGGAGGTGAAAGGTCACAGGTCGCATGTGAGGAGGAAAATGAAGGAAATAATGGAAAATGAAGAAAAAAGAGGCCTCATTCATAAAAAGGCTTATGAGGATCAGTTGGTAATGTTTGTTAGTTGAGTTTTAGAGATCTCTCATTATTGTCTCTCTCTCTCTCTCACTCTTAGACAAAGAGTTTTCTTGGAGCAATTTTGGCATTGGATCAAGAAAGGAAAATTAAGGCAAGATGAATCAAGGATCAAGCAAGAAAAGGTAGGATCAAGCAACTACAACAAGATTCTTTGTAGGTATTGATTTACATGTGTATTTTCCTTGCTAGATTTGGCATGCATGGTATTACATATGGTTCTTTCTATCATGGCATGGGTTTTTCCAGGTGTAACAATGTTTTCACCCTAACCTTTCGATTTCCAGATAGCCGTGGTGTGATGGGGTTCTCACATTTTGATTGAGTTGGATTATCGGTTGGATTCAAAGCTGAGTGGGGTGGATCTCTGAATGATAGAGCACATGGCCTAGTGGTCCTTCGATCAGACTGTGGGTCACGGTAAAGCCACTGAATGGTTGTGGTAAATCCAAGATTGTGCTTCCTCGGTGGGCCTAGGAATCCTTGCCAATGAATGGAAAGATATACGGTAAATACAAGAGGTGGTTTTCTCTCAGTTAGGCCTAGTAATCCAGAGTTTGGAGTATGTGGTAAAGCCTAGAGAGTGGGGCTCAGTTTAGGGCCTAGTGATAGGGGTTTGGATTGCGGTAAATCCTGAGAGACTAGAAGACAGGAAAATTCCTCACAGTGTAGGTGGAGAAATCTAGTAGAATCCATGCTTGTTTGGACTAGTGATTGGGTGGAGATCACGGTAAATATTGTTATGATGTGTTCATTGTGTTGGACTAGTGATTTGGGATGGATTACAATAAAGCCTGGTTTCTATTGATGAGGGTGAGGTGGTTTAACCTTGGTATGCCCTCATTGGTTCTCTTGGTTTGAGTCCCAAATTCATGTTTGGAATATGGCATGAGGGTGAATGGCTGAAGAGAGATTTGGCTCAGCCATTCTATGGTCGGGCAGAACATAGTAGTCCCATCACCAATTGCTTTATTGCATTTATTAATGAGAAATTCATTCCCTTGATTTTCATGTGTAAATGTAATGATGTATATGTGGATTTCATGGTTGATACACTTATGATAGTTTTGTCCCTATTATGCTAGTTATATGTACGTCGTATGACAATGACTATATATGGCTCTCAGCATGTTTTTACTTGTAAATGAATGGATAATGTATCTATGGCCTAATCGATGATAATGAAACAAATGACATGAGGGAACAATGGTCATAACGATTCTCAGATAAGTATCATATCCCTGCACTTAATTATGTTGTTTACACCTGTAGGTTACATGTTGATGATATGTTTGAAAAAATGCTTGGCATGGCTAGTAGGGGTCTAATTAAGGTTTTGTTCAACTTATTTCTTTTGAGTCATTGTTTCCCTGTTCTTTTTCTGTTCCTGGGTTATCATTCCATTTTGGGCAGTGACATGGGATCTAGGCTTAAAAAAGTGGCTAAAATCCTAAAGTTACTGGCATAGCACTAACAAATTTAGTCTCTAGTTGTCAGGCAATCCTGTGAGAGAAAATGTGGGTTTATGGATGCTCTCTTGCCTATAGCATGGGAGGGGCTGAGGCCTAATATATCTAGAATATCAGTGGGACTCAGAGACAAGATGTATGAATGGCTGAGATGTCTCTTGATGGTTCTGTTGTTGATGTGGATAGGTTGGTTGATGAGTTCCATCAATTCCACTTCCTTAAGGTCACATAGGAGGTTGAATCCAATCATAGTAGCATATTGTCGCATGTTTACCTGGTTGGAATGACTACTTGAGTAGATGTGGGAGGAGGTTGTTACGGAGTGGTATCAAAGCATGGTTCACCCCTTAGACTGGATCAACAGTGTGTGTTGGTCATGCATGCAGGTCAGTTGCATGTGTGTCTCTTACACTTGCATTCCATGTGCTTGTAACATTTGCTTGATGATTGATTATGGTTGTATTAATGTTTCCATGGAGAATTTGATGTTGATTTTGTGGAATGCATTTTCATAAGTATATGAATGATTTCACATGGTTATATTTCGCTTACATGTTGATTTTATGTTTCCTACTTCATCCTTGTATGTTAGGCTACATTCTTGTAGGTTTGATTACATGTATTAGTCTTGTAGGTTGATTACAAGAATTAATTTCTTATGCTTGACTACATGCGTTTATGCATATGTATAGTTGTTTGGAATTTCTTATGCATGTTGATGGTTGCATGTGGCAATGTGTACAATGGAGTAATGGTTTTTGTCATGCATAAGGTCATAACATGAATTCTTGATATGACCTTGCATTGATGACTAGACCTTAGCTAGAATGATGTTTATGTGTTAATGCACTTACTTGTTATATGTCTAAATGTTGTTATGATTATGTTATACATGTATCATGTTGATTTGATTATTTTGCAGACAAGGTATCCTCCCCAAATTATACTAAGATATGTTGATTTATTGTGATTTGGTTTTTTTGACATATTATGCATTGCAGGAAAGAGACCAAATGGCTAGCAAGGTGGTAGACTACATAGAATATTCCTATGAATTAGATGAGTAGTGTGGTGTGGGGAACTATTATGATTTGGAAGGTACACTAGGAAGCTTCAAGGATGAGATAAGGATTTGTAAGACAGATAATGACTGGATCATATAGGCACAAGAGAAATAAGAAGAGGTTAATGCTATACTCCTTAAGAGTTTGTCAGAATTGTAATGACAATGGTCACTTCAGATCAACCATGGACATGAGGATAGAACTATTGGGGCATATGGTAGTAGGTCTCCTAGTAGACACAGTTCAGATAGATTTGACACAGTGAGAGATGACAGGTTGTCGGACACTCTGAATAGAATGGGCGATGAGCATAGGTATTATTCTAGTTATGGTTTTGATAGACATCATGATCGTCATCGATATCATCCTTACAGGAGGAATGATATGGGATACTTGCGAGATGATTTTAAGAAAGTGAAGCCACCTAATTTTGATGGAGATGTAAAGAAGCTAGAAGATACAGAGGATTGGATACTTGGGATGAATAAATTCTTTGAGATACATGATTACACAGATAACATGAAGGCCAGAGTAGCGATCTTCATCTTGAAAGGTAAAGCAAACATTTGGTGGAAAGATGTTAAGCATGCGAGAGACATCAAGATAGATGATTTGAGTTGGTGAGAGTTCAAGAGGAATTTTAGGAAGAAGTACTTGTCAGAGAGGTGCTACGATAATAAGGCCAAGGATTTCTATGAGCTAAAGATGGGATCAATGACAGATGAAGAGTACATGACCAAGTTTCTAGAGCTATTGAGGTATGTACCATATCTTACTGATGAGAAGGCTAAAGTTCAATGATTTGTCAGTGGTTTCCATTAACATTTAGAGATCAGATTGAGTATGATGAGCCTCAGACAGTTGAGGAAGTTATTGGGAAATTGAAGCATTGCTATGAAAAATCAAAGTGTAAGAATGAATCTCTGAGAAGACAAAGGTAAAGGTAAATGGAAGCCTAAGAGAACAAGGCCTCAGAATGAAAATGGGAAAAGAAAATATGGCACTACAAAAGAGATTTAATGCAACTTGATAGGGACATGGGTCACAACAACACCAACAACATAGAGGTGAGGGCACTGGTTAGTTGGAGTGTTGGACATGTGGTGAGGAGCACCTTAGGAGAGATTTTTTGTAGCATCAGGGTGGTAGGCCTAAGATATATAGTGCACAGGAGGCACAAACTATTGGGGATGTTGGTCAGAGTATTCCACATATCTATGAAGTAGTGGACAACAGGTAGGCATAACGCTAGGTATCTATCATTGAGATGGATAATAAGCTTTGTTATCAATTTATTTCAATTTTTTATTGAACCAGGATATAATTATAGCTATGTTAGTCCTGACTTGGTGGATAAGTGTGGTTTGAGTAAGGAGTTGCCTGCAAAATCTTGGTTAGTGCAGTTGGCTATAGGTACGAAGAAGCGAGTTCATCTTGGGTAAAAGCTTGCACATTTGATTTGAATGGTATGCCTACCACAAAACATTTGAATGTATTACCTTTAGGTTCATACAATATGTTGTTTGGCATGGATTATTTGTATATACATAGAACCAAGGTAGAATGTTATGAAAAATCTCTTGAGTGTGTTAATGACAATGGGGAACCAAGATTCCTATAGGGTAAGAATAAAACCACATCAGTTAGGATGGTGATATCTATGCAAGAAAAACATAGTTGCATGAAAGTGTGTGTGTTATTTGCAGTGCACATTTCTAGTGATAAGGGTAAGGAGGTTGAGGATGCTGATGTGTTGAGAAGGTACCCAGTTTTGTAGTAGTTTTAGGATGTATTTCCTGAGGACATTATAGAGTTTCCACCTCACAGGGAAGTAGAATTTTCTGTAGAGTTAGTTCCAGGGACAGCTCCAACATCAAAAGCACCTTACAGGATGAGCACACCTGAGCTGGTTGAGTTGAAGTTGCAATTCAATGAAATGTTGGAAAAGGGATACATTAGGCCAAGTGTATCACCTTGGGGTGCACTGGTCTCGTTTGTGAAGAAGAAATATGGAACTCTCAGATTATGCATTGACTACAAGAAGTTGAACAAAGTGACCATCAAGAACAAGTACCTGTTGTTGAGGATTGATGACTTGTTTGATCAGCTGAAGGGAGCAGTAAATGTTCTCCAAGATCGAATTGAGATCAGGATACCATTAGGTACGCATCAAAGAGGAGGACAATTACAAGACTGCATTCAAGACCAAGTATGGGCAATATGAGTTTGTTGTAGTTCCATTTGACTTAACTAATGTTCTAGCTACGTTTATGTTCTTGATGAATAGTGCGTTGCTTCCGTATTTGGATAAGTTTGTTATTGTGTTCATTGATGATATACTGGTATATTCTAAAAATGAGGAAGAGCATGTTTAGCATTTAGAAATAATGTTGAGGTTGTTGAGAAAGAATTGGTTGTATGCTAAGCTCAGCAAGTGTAGTTTCTTTTAGGTTGAGGTACACTACTTGGGGCATGTTGTCTCCAAGGAGGGAATTACAATAGATCTAAAGAAGATAAGAGCCATCATGGAGTGGGTAGCTCCTAAGAGTGTGGATGAGCTGAGATATTTCATGGGTTTGGTAGGCTATTATAGGAGGTTTATTAGGAACTTCTCACAAATTTCTTATCCTATCACATCATTGTAGAGGAAAGGTAAGAAGTTTGAATGGACAAAGGAGTGTGAGGCTAGCTTTGAGCAACTCAAGTAGTTGTTGACACATGCACTAGTGCTACAGATTACAAATCCGGACAAATATTTTGTGGTATGCACAGATGCTTGCAAGAGAGGGCTTGGTGGAGTCCTTATGCAAGATGGATAGGTGTTATGCTATGAGTCTCGAAAACTAAACGAGCACGAGAAAAACTACCCGACACATTATCTTCAGTTGGAAGAGATTATACATGTATTAAAGATGTGGAGGAACTATCTTCTTGGCAGGAGGTTTGCACTTATGAGTGATCACATTGGGTTGAAGTATTTGTTTGAGCAACCAAATTTTGAATGTCAGGTAGGCTAGATGGTTGGCCACAATCAACAAGTTTGATTTTGAGATCAGGTACATAAAAGGTAAAGAGAATAGGGTAGAAGATGCTCTCAGCAGATGGGTACATGTAAATCACTTGGCAGCTATGAGCTCCTATGGGAGATATCTATAGGATAGGATCTTGCAAGAAGGTCAGCAGGATGTCAGGTATATGGAGATTGTCCATAGGTTGTAGCAAGGTGATGGTACATATATAGGTATAGGTACAGGTAGTGGTATAGGTATGGGTGGCAGTACAGGTATAGGCACATGTATGGGTACAGGTATAGGTGTAGGTGCAAAGGTTATGGATTATTGTCTTACAACAGATGGATTGGTTAGGTTACCAGACATGATATATGTACCAGATAACAGTGAGCTCAAGAAGTTGATCTTGAGGGAGTTTCATGAAAAACCATATTCGGGTCACCCAGGTTATTAGAAGACATTGAAAATAGTGAAGGGATTTTACTATTGGACGAATTTGAACAGGGATGTAGCAGAGTTTGTGGCAAGTTATTTCAACTATCAACAAGTGAAAGTAGAGTGTAAACATCCAGGTAGACTATTACAGTTGATCATGATTTCATAGTGGAAATGGGAGATTATTTCCATGGATTTCATTACAGGGTTGCTGAAGATAGTGAGACGACATGATTCCATCACGGTCATTATTGACAGGTTAAAAAAGGTTGCACACTTCATTTTAGTGAAGTTTACATTCTCAACTAGCGATGTGGAACATTTATTCATCAGAGATGTAGTTAGATTGCATGGTGTTCCAAAAGAAGATCGTGTCAAACAGGGATGCAAAGTTCACTTCCAAGTTTTTGAAGGAATTGTTTGTAGGTTTGGGCACAGAGTTGGCCTTCATCATAGCTGATTATCTATAGATAGATGGAAAGATAAAGAGGGTTAACAAGATATTGGAGGAAATGTTGAGGATGTATGTGATACATCAACAACAGAAGTGGGAAGAGTATCTCCCCTTGGTAGAGTTTGCATACAACAATTATTATCATGAGTCATTGAGGATGAGTCATTTCAAGGCATTGTATGGGTGGAGTTGTAACACTCCCATTAGATGGAGTGATATAGTGAATATGGTGTTGATTGGACTAGAAATGTTTGCAGACATGGAACATGAAATGCAGGTTATAAAGAAGAATCTAAAGGAATGGCAGGATAGGTAGAAAATCTATGAAGATTAGAACAATTTGTTCTAGGAGTTCCAAGTTGGGGAACATGTGTACTTGTGCATCAAACCGAAAAAGAGATCCTTGTGGATTGGATCTTATGCCATGATGGAACCATGCTTTTGTGGTCCCTGCAGTATGATTGAGAGGATTGGGCTAGTAGCTTATCGAATTGCACTGCCTCCGACAGTGAAAGTCCATGATGTTTTCCATGTATCATTGCTTAAGAAGTATGTTAAGGATGTTGATCATGTGATTGAATGGTCTGTATTGCAGGTGAAACCAGATGGAGAATTCCAGCCAAAGCCTCAATGTACAGTGCAGAAAAAGGTGTGCATGCTCTCGAGCTGAGAAATCGAGAAAGATAAATTGCAATGGAAGAACTTTGGGCCCGATGAAGCTACATGTGATGTCATGAATCATATGCGGGCTATGTATCCTTCCTTGTTTTCCATTTGAGGCATAACAATTTTGATATGGTGTTTTGGTATATGCTTTGATATGGTATTGATATATGTTTTGATGTGATGCTTTGGTATATGTTTAGATATATGTGTTGGTATATGTTTTGGTATATATTTTGGTGATGTTGCTATATGTACATATGTATATGGATGTAAATATCGCCATGAGCTAAGTTATAAAGCTCCAATAAGAGGTATGGGTTTCATGTCATTATGATGTCATGTTATTATGTTGTTATGATGTTGGTTTTCTTTTCAGCAGGATGATCAATGTAAATACTGCGTTGAGCTATGTTATAAAGTTCCATGGGTAGTATATTGGCTTTTTAGTGGTTTTGGTTGAGGCCTTGATGTGGTCTAACACTGAGGATGGTGTTCCCCGAGGGGGATTGTTCTGTAACATCCCTAGTGAAAATTCCAGGTAATAAAAGTTAATAAAGGAAAAAATAACAACCATGGTTTATGGGACACTTATTCCAAGATGAATGCTGGGAAAGACATCCTAGGGGATGTTCATTTGGTTGTTTATGGCTAAGGAAATTTCCAAAGGCTTTGGAAACGCAAAATGGAATTTTTGGCGCATTTATTTATGAAAATAATGGAAATTTGGATAAAATGGAGGTGAAAGATCATAGGTTGCTTGCGAGGAGGAAATTGAAGGAAAATAATGGAAAATGAAGAAAATAGAGGCCTCATTCATAAAAAGGCTTATGAGGATTAGTTGGTAACCTTTTGCCAATTGAGTTTTGGAGCTCTCTCATTATTCTCTCTCACTCTCTCTCACTCTTCGAAACTTCGATTTTTCTTGGAGAAATTTTGGCATTGGATCAAGAAAGTCAAAAGAAGGCAAAAGGAAGCAAAGATCAAGCAAGGAAAGGCAGGATAAAGTAACTACAACAAGATTCTTTACAGGTATTTATTTACATGTGTATTTTCCTTTGCTAGATTTGGCATGCATGGTATTGCATATGGTTATTTCTATCATGGCATGGGTTTTTCCATGTGTAACAATGTTTTCAACCTAGCCTTAACCATGGTGTGATGGGTTTCTCATGTTTTGGTTGGGATGGATTGTCAGGTGGATTCAAAGCTAAGTGGGTGGATCTTTGAATGCTTGAGCACATGGCCTAATGGTCCTTGAACTAGACTGTGGATCAAGGTAAAGCCACTGGCCTAGTGACCCTTGAGCCAGACTATGGGTTAAGGTAAAGCCAAGATTGTGTTGCCTCAATGGGCCTGGGAATATTTGTCAGTGAATTGCAGGATATATGGTAAAGACAAGATGTGGTTTTCTCTTTGTTGGGCCTAGTAATCCTGGGTTTGGGATATGTGATAAATCCTGGAGATTGGGTCTCAGTTTAGGGCCTAGTGATCTGGGTTTGGATTACGGTAAAGTATAAGAGACTAAGAGACAGGAAAATTCCTCAAGGTGTAGGTGGATAAATATGGTGGCATCCATGCTTGTTTGGCCTAGTGATTAGGTGGAGATCATGATAAATCTTGTTATTATGTGTTCATTTTGTTGGCCTAGTGATCTAGGATGGATTACAGTAAATCCTAGTTTCTATTGATGAGGGTGAGGTGGTTTATCCTCAATGCGCCCTAGTTAGTTCTTTTGGTTTGAGTCCCACATTCATGCTTGGAATATGGCATAGGGGTGAATAGATAAAGAGATATTTGGCTCAACCATTCTATGGTCGGGTGGAACATGATAGTCCCATCTCCAGTTGGTTTGTTGCATTCATTAATGATAAATTCACTCCCTTGATTTTAATGTGTAAATGTATTGATGAATATGTGGATTTCATTGCCAATATGCTTATGATATTTTTGTCCCTATTATGCTGGTTATATGTATGTTTTATGACAACAACTATGTATGGCTCTCAACATGTTTTTACTTCTAAATGAATGGATAATGTATCTATGGCCTAATAGATGATAATGAAGCAAACGACATGAGGGAACAATGGTTCACGGTGATTCTTAGATAAGTATGAGATCCATACACTTAATTTTTTTGTTTACACCTATAGGCTACATGTTGATGATATGTTTGACAAAATGGCTAGCATCGCTAGTAGGGTTATGATTAATGTCTTGTTCAACGTATTGATTTTGCATAATTGTTTCCCTATTCTTTTACTGTTCATGAGTTATCATTCCATTCTGGGTAGTGACCTGGGCTCTATGCCTAAAAAATTGGTTCAAATCTAGAGTCATTGATATATCACTGACAAATTTAGTCTTTGTTCGCTGGCAGGTAAGGATGTGAGAGCGAATTTGGGTTTCTGGATGCTCTCTTGCATATAGCATGGGAGCGATGAAGGCCTAAGATGTTTAGAACATCAATGGGACCTAGGGACAGGATGTCTGAGTGCCTAACATGTCCCTTAGGGTTTTGTTGCTGATGTGGATAGGTTGGTTGATGAGTTCTGCCAATTCCACTTCCTTAAGTTCACATAAGAGGTTGAATCCAATCATAGTAACCTCTCCTCACATGTTTACCCGATTGGCATGGTTACTTGGGTAGATGTGGGAGGAGGGTTTTACAATGCCAATATGGGTACAAATTCATTAATACTAAGATCCAAAATTAGTGGTGCATGCATCAATTTGTCAATGGAAATTAGTGAATTTTAGGTATGTTAAAGAAATAAAGTCAGAAGTTTATTGTTTTGTCATTTAACTTGTCTAGAATCACTCTGCATATATCAGTTGTGATCTTTAAATCAAATTAATTAATATATTGTTTTTTAATTGACACTTGATGTTTTTTTTTCCATTTAAAACCTTGTGGGTAAATGCAATAAATGTTTCCCCATATTTGTGGATGGAATCCATAGTAAATATATTGTGTATTGAACACAAGGATATTCAAATTGGGCACTAGATAGCATGGAACAAACCAAATGCCCAACAACATTGGTAAAAATCAATTAAGCTAACCCATTGTGCTCAAATCATTGCTTAATCTTGTAGACCTGGTCTAGGTAAATTGGTCTAGGCTAATTTGGACACTCTCTACTTTACCAACTCTTCAAATCATCGAATTTATAATAAGTAGAAATGTTGAGATAAAGGCTTTCAAATCCATCTATATACCTACCATTCTCTCAGAGATTTACATTATTTCCTTTGTATTTAATTTCAGATCCAATATAATTTCTTTTGCAGTTGTTCATGTGGATCCACGTGGACCAATGTTCATGTTCATGTGGATCCATGTGGACCAATGTCTAATTTCCATGTGTTCTGGATCCTCGACCTATATATATTGTCCAATATGACCTGTTCAGGTTGTGGGTTCATTTATTTATTATTTTTTTTTGTATCAATTTATGAGAGTAGATTTGGGGGAGTTGTAATCAAGGAAGATTTGATATATCAAGGAGGGGGCTTTGAAATAGATATACAATTTCCATGTGCAATTTATAAACCCCCCAACTTTAATTAAAAATCATGTACAATGGAGGGTAAAAATAACTTTCAATCATTGATCTACCTCCATGGATGATGTGCCCAACAAAGATGCTTGCATTTTAATCTGCCACAGAAAGTGTCAAAACCCACAATTTTTTTTTCTAATTATATTTAATAGAAAATGAAATCTTGTGCATAAACAAATTCTCAAATAGAGCCAGACCACACTAAAAAGCTAAAATATTCCAAGCTAGAACATGATCCATGCATCATCATGCCTTTTTGCTACAACATTGGCATGCTATAACTCCACCAACATGTTGTACGACTATCTTTTATCATAAATTGATATAATTGTCCACGTGACTCAATTTATCAAATCTACATGTGGGTAAGAAACTAAGGTACTTTTTCCTCACACATGAGGTAATTTTTACTACTGATGAGCACCAGTATTGCAGAAAGGATGCTACAACTCCTGGGGCTATTGACTTTACTTCATCAACCCAAGGTTCAGACAAACTTGGAGGTGATAGTGTTGTATACACAAATAGATGTAATTGATCTACTCTTTGTCACTGTTGAGATGAGGTGATAGACCAGTAGGGTTTCTCAAACTAGCCTTCTATTGACTAGAAGAAGTCTAATTACGAACTTGGAGAGAGGAATTTACCTTAATTGGTAGAAAAGAAATGCTGCCTATTGCAGGAATGAAAGACTGAAAAAAATGATTGCAAAATAACATGAAATCCTCTATCTACTTGCTAACATACCTTGCTTGCAAAAGAACGTTACTTTAACACATGTGAGGTTTTAACTAATCTAAGCATGAAATCTAATATAGAGAGTACTAACTGCTATGTGCATGAATAAATATAAAAGAACTTTTTCCTTTTTATCTTTTTGCTTGAAAAATGTAAATGCTAGTCTTTGTTGGTTCTTTGGCAGGGGAGACATGTGTGGAGGAAGAGGAGGACAATGGTTCTGATGGCTTGGAGGTCAAGTAGGGTGTTGGCTTATTGGGGCCTGACCCAAGTTTAGAGTTAAGTTAGCCAAACAAATCTTGGTACTACTATCCCTTTCAGCAATAATCCGTGGAGCGCGGACTGAGGTCTCACTCGAAGTAGTATGGGAGGGTGCTAGAACCAGGTTTCTACACCCTAGATATGTTTGATGAGTTCAAGTGGTCCGCGGTTTGATCTTGTGCGCAGGTCACTTCAAGCAACTTTCCATACCTCACAGCCTGATATACTATCTTCGCGCAACCCTACTCAGGGTCTGAGTGCCACGCTTTTGTGTTATTACCCAAGACCGTACTAGTCTTCCAAGGTTAGTTGATTATTTTAGCCTACTTGCGTGCTTTAAGTTATACTTAACGACATAAACCATTCATACAGGTGCGCGTAGTAAATAAACAGTATATTTGCAAATTATATCAAACATGCATTAACCCAAGAACAGATACATAGAATTATGATAAAACTTATCTTTATTAATTCCTTCCTTGGTTACAAACTTGACTCTGCCTTGCGCACTTAGCTACAGGGGTTTGCGCACTCAACTGCGGACTACTAGGCCTCTGCATACTCAGCTGCAAAGCCTTCTCCTACCTTATGACCCAAAGACACACTTCAACTTACGACTCAGTCACTACGACTCTTTTTCTCCTTCTTCTCTCCTCCTCACTATCTCTTAGAGCATTGTTCTATTTATACAATCCCATGGTCTGCGGACCATGGGTAGGTCTATCCAGTTGACATTACATTACAAAACTAGGGCAGACAACCCTGTGACTCTATCATACTTTTGCACCCTGCGCCTGCAATTTGTGGAGCTTTACAACAAGATTCGGTCAAAAATTTAGCTTTGAGCCCCAAAACATGCCTTTAGGGGATTCCATGTCCAACAGGCCCCCAACACAAATATTGTGACTCACCCTTGAGTCACTCTATCAGCTCGGTGATCTTTTTGTAGATTCCCTTAAATTGTTATCGAACTGCGCGGAGGTCAGCAATGCACTGAGCTACTGCTTGCTGGATCTACTGCATACACTGTTCTGAGACCTTTGTGTTGTGAGTGCTTCTCTGCATCAATGTGTGCATCCCTTGCATGTGTGTGAGCTTGGCTTCGATGTCTGCATTGATGGTGAAGGCCTCACCCAACCAAGGCTAGACGTGCACTTTTAGGATTGCTTCCTTATGTCATGCATTGTCCACCTGCTTCTTCAGTGCTTTAGCTTGTTGCATCCACGCAAGCCTCTGGGTGAGGACCATTGTCTGCACAGTTCCTCAGACACTGTCAAACTGTTGTTGGAGTTCTCACGTCTTTGTCTCTAAGTAGCTAGATGTTGGGGTCCTCCTGCAGAGTTGTGAGGACCTCAAGTGATTCTTCCAACATGCTGGTGCAGTCTTGCACTGCACATCCAATTTCTTCCAATCCTGTTGTGATAATGCTAGTTCATTGTTCTCTAACTTTAGAGAGAGTGGATGGCTATGCTTTTAATCATAGTTTGGCGATCTGAAGATTTAGCTTTAGCTGAGCCTTTGTCATTTCCTCCTTGTCCTTGTGGACCCCTGCTGCTAACCTGTCGATCTGTGCCTCCACTGGTATATCCGTTGGGATGGCAGGCTCTGGGATGCTTTGGCAAGCATCGTCTATCACCTATACCAGTTATTGATTTTGCGACACCAATTCATCGTGATACAAGCTTAGTTGTTCCATGTTTATTTTATACTCACTAAGGACTTGAAGCGCACGACTCTCCCTAGCTCGCAGCTTTGCATTTATTCCATCATGCAACACATATAATATCTTGCACGGGAGGGCAGCTAGATTAACATCGAGACCTTTCAGCATGCTAACCGAAGGCCTGTCATCCTCATTTGATGTCACTAATTCCCCTTCTAGCAGCATTATTGTGTTTTTCATCCACACGTGCAACATGTACTCTGTTTCCATGGATTCGATTGCGAGGTTGGTTTAAAGGGTACTAACTTGAGGGGGGCACACCTGTAATTCCTATAACTATGATCTGAGGGCCCCCAACACAATCTAGTTCTCCTGCATGAAATCTTGGAGAGCCTCATTGGTGACATCGTGCACCATCTTGCCGATGTCATGCAAATCACCCTCAGTTAGGGTGATCGGGTCAAAGGAAAATTTCGAGGTCTTGACCTTCTTCTGTGACCCTGCCCACTCTGCTGGGTGTTCGTGCTTCAGCTATGTTGACACAGTTCGTGGGTCCGCGCCTCCTTCTTCTGTTTTTTCTTCCACTGTTTCCTGCCCCTGTGAATGTGTTGTTTGGTCCGCGCCTACCTTCACAGCTGCTTCCTGTGTTGCTACTGCTGCTGTGGTCTTTTCTTGCTCAGCTACTTTCTATTTCACATCTCGCACTGCTCGCACTTCTACTACTGCTGTTTCTTTCCTTCATTTTTCGGCGAACTGTGCAATGCACAACTTGGCCTCGTCTTTCTTTTTTTGCACTGCCGACTTCTTGATTTCTACAATGTCTCGGGCATGCCATTCTAGAGGCCATGCCTCCAAGACATTGAAAATGGTGTCATTGGTGGCTACGAAGGGTAGCTTTGTCCACTATTTAGTCGGGTCCTTGCACGCCCTGATATATATGTTATGCATGTCTGCCTTAAAGTCTACAAAACTCTGCAGATGCTGTAAATAGTGGGTGACAACTGTGTCTTACGGTTGATCCACATTATGTTGTTCATGTCCATGAGCACCTAGAAGATCTTGCTATTGTGTATCCTTTTAGCATCCTTTGTGGCCTAGAGTGAAGTGTACTTCGCAGCCTCTAGTAAATCTCTGTCAATTATGGGGAATTAACTATCCTCCAGCAATTCCCTAGCTATAAGCACTATGGACAACAACAACCATGCATAGTGGAACGTTTTTCCTTGTTCTTGGGCTTCATGGCAATTCTCTAAAAATTCAGTGCAAAGGAATTCAAACCAGTTAAACTGGATCTCCTCTGCGCATTGCTCAAATAGTGCGACCACTGGCACAGATACCTCATCTATGCGACACTTGCACATAACTTTTCCTGTGAAGATTTGGGTCGCCACGCGTATTGCTTTGTCCTTAATGCTGGAGATGGCATAGCCACTCTTCTTCTTTTCCAACTTGTACTTCTTCTTCATGGCCTTCGCAATGACCAAATCACTGCCCTTCCCTTTTGATATGGCCGTGGAGTCCTCTCCTTTGTATCGAGGCTAGGAGACACGATGAATCAAGTTTTTCGTGATGGGGATGGGCTCCTCTAGCCATAAACACCCATCATGCACCAGGTAGAGCAGCTGCCTGGTGATGAAAATGGTTATTGGGGTGTGGTGGAAATGCAGCACCCAGAGTAGGTTCAGCAGCCCGGCATTTTCCACTTCCTGAAACCACTTCTGCAGCTCTAATACTGTCACCACCCCTGTGGTGTTCTAGTTCATGAGGTTTTCGGTCTCAAGGTGAGGGAACTCCTCATGGTCAGCGAGATCCCAATCTTCAAATTTTAGGTTTGGCACACAACCCAAGTGTGCCTTAAAACAAAATGCCATCTAGGAGGAGCAGGGTCTGGAGCAAGCTCTTTGTCTCATCTAGGTCCTTGGGCACTTTGGCCTTTCCTTTTCGCGAGGGGTCATAGTCGAGCAATTTTGTCGCAGAGTGCATAGGCTGAGTATCCAACTCCATGCCTTCATCTTCTTCTTCTACGATGGTAAGATCCTGCAGATCTTCTTCTTCTTCATTTGTTTCTATATTGATGATTTCCCCTTCTCCTCCATCGACAGTTTGTTGCGCAGTGAGTTCCGCAGGGACATGTGTACGGGAGCCATTACTTGTTTGTCCTTCTTGGGTCTTGTCGTGCGTAGTGATTTTGCGATTTTTGCCACAATCTTGGCACCTTCTAGAACATCTCCCATAGTTAGGGCCTGCGTGGCCTCCTCGGCAGTCACTTATGCTATGTCCATAACATTCTGAGCAGTAGCCATCGTACTCGTCTGGAAATCTAGCACTCGAGAACTCAGGGGTTCAATAAACACTCGAATCACAACACTCAGGGCTCTGCTCAATCGCTCAATTCACAAATGACCAAGTGTTGTTTGCTGGGCAGCCCTTTGTATCTTATAGTGCTTTTTTAATTCGAACTCGACCATTCCCCCTAATTCCAGTTCATTAATGCTTTCTTAGCAGCATATTTTCCCAAATCTTGCCCATAAATCGCGTCTTAAATGCCTATTGCCCGCTCCATTTAGCCTCAAGTCAAGCATCCCATTGTGAATAGTGACTTCAACGATCACTTTTTGGCCAACTTGCATGGTAGTGCAACCCCCCGTGTGTGGTCGCGGACCTTGTGATTCTTTGCTTCTGCGCGCATCTCCAATATCACGTAGCTCCCGGGCAGAATAGTTTATAGTCCCACGCTCCCTTCCAACTGCCTGGAGCACTAAGAGTGTCCTTCCCTAAGCTAGTCAGGTGGTCACACCACCAGTGAAAAGTTCCATCCAATCATTCATCATGTTTCCTGGAGAATCTCTACCTTTTACTATTATGGTCAGCATCGCGTACTTTATTACTTGTAACACACTACCTTGGTCATTGTGCTTAGCAATATGTGGTCCAAGCCAAGGAATTAGACTGATCAATTCATGGAAATAGGCCTTAACCCTGTCATCATGATCGCACGCACCCTACCTTACCATTCTGGTCTTTTTGCCAAGAAAATATTTCTTTATTTCATCCTCCATCTTCTTGACTTTCGTGTCCATCAAAGCACTTTTTGTCCTTAATTGTACCCTTTCTTCTTCAATTTTGTGGAGTCTAAGGTTTCCCTGTTGGATTTCTTCCTCAAGTCCCCTGCGTTCTAATTCACCAAGCTGTGTGATCCCCTTTTTCTGGGCTTTGCAAACCATCATATCTACAGGTGCTACTATGTGCGAACTAGGCTTTGCATGCTCCATAGGAATTACAACATCTTCTTCATACTTCAGCTTCAGAATTTCCCGCGCTGTTAGGTTTTTCACATGGTCCTATATGCCCAGAGAACTGCTGGTATGCACAGGTCCTAGTCATTTCGTTTCACATGTTGGACCATGTTCAATGCTTCGTGTACTTTATCAAAATCCTCTGTGTGGATATGCTTCTGTGTGCTTGGTCTTACCATACTTCCTAGTTGTCGTTCGCGCCATTGCCTTGCCCGTTCCTTCTTGTCAGTCATTTTTCCTATCGCAAGGACGATGTGTGTTCATGTAGGTTGTGCACCATATGCCTGTACCCATCTGGAAAGGTGGGCACGCGGGATGTTTCGTCTGTTATACTTGGATTTCATCCACATATAAGGCTTTCCAAACTGCATGTGCCATCCTTCTGCATTCACGCTAGTCCTCAAAACTTCTTTGATGCGTACCCCACCATCTCATGGGCGTAGCGTACAACACCCATTTTAGGGCATCGAAACACTATTTTTCTAGTACTTCTCTTTCAAATTTGTTCAGGAAATCATCCACCTCACTCAACCATCATACATAGGTAGATCTCTTACCTCTGTTTCGACGTAGTGTAGCGACCTTGTCATCATTTTATAGTTGAGCATGGTTACCTCGTGTAACCGGTTCTGCCATCATTCTATTTCCTCGTCTGAATCTACGGTGCAGGAGCTTTCGCACTACCACGAGAGCCTATCGTCCGTTGTTGGATTTACCCAGTCCTGCTCTTGCACAGTTATCTTGTAGATATAGTCTAGATTGTCGTCGCTATCATAGTCACGCATTGGCTCTATGTAGCATGATCCTTCCGCAGTGTCTAAAGGTACCACCACGCACAGTGACTTTTTCTCAAAAATCATCTTGCACTTCTTTAGATTTATCACTCCATTCACGTCAGTGGCCCAATCTATTCCTAGTAGCACGGGATAGGGATTGCTGTCATCAACAATCTCTATCACTTCGAAAGCTACTAGTGCACCCACACCTTCAATATCTACCATTATTCCCTGCAATCTTCCCACAGGTAGGATCCTTTACTGGTTCACCATTCACAATTGAATAGGAGACCATTGAAATGCATGCCTTCCCATGCGCTCCCATGTCTACTTTGGCAAGATGTTCACATTCGATCCTAGATCCAAAATCACTTGATCCATTTCATATTCCCCGATCTATGCGTTCAATCTCATCTCTCTTCCCATTCACGTTGTTTGCTTCCTGAGCTTTCGGACTGCACGTGGTTCTCCTGGCGTGGTTCCAGCACATCTAGTGCCGAGTTCTTGTAGTCCCTTCATAGCTTTGCTGTCGCGTAGTAGCTTCATGCAAGTCTCCGAAAATGTAGTGAGCATTGATGGGTCAATTTCCAGTTCTAGTTTTTCTATACTTCCTAAGGTGGATGCATCCGCGAAGCTCTTCTTAGCTTCCATGAATATCTCCTTAGCGTGCTCTAATCAAATTCTAGTTCCTTCGTTGGAGCCTTGTGAACACATGCACTCTCTTTGAGCTGCTTGTCTTTGTTATATCCTATTGTGATACCACTTCAGAGCATGATATTTAAATTCGAGTCTTCCTCGTGTGGCTCAAACCTCATCATTTGCAGGTTCTGAGTCGGGGGAGGTTGGAGTGCTCCTTTATTGCACAACCTCACTATTAGCGTGGGACATTCCTCTGTCTCATGATCAAACTAGATACAATATAAGCATGATGGTCTCATCAAACTTGTACAATCGCGGGCATAATGCCCCGGTCCTCCGCAATTGTAGCATGTCAGTTGTCCGCGACCTCTTCCTGGTCCCATTCCACCTCGACCTTGTCCGCGCCCTTGAAATCCAGTGCGCTCCATCCCTGCATTTTGATCGAGGGCCTGTGTTTTGGTCTAAACTCTGTAGGTAGGAGTCTGATCCATCATCAGTTCATAACTTCTACAGGTATGCTCATCATGGCCTACTGACATACAGATATTACAGAACAATTGCTGGGATTTCTGCATATACTTCTGTAATAGATGGCAGTTATCTGTAGCATGCTTCCCTCTTATCTAACAAATTGCGCACCATAATGCAGGCACCGTGCTTGGTCCTACTTGTTCCTCCGGTCTCAATGGAATTGGTACTCCTCCTGCTAGGTAGTTCGTGAATAGTGGACAATGGTCCTTGTCATGTCCTTGGCCTTTGCACTTTACGCACCATACCTCCTCGCGCACTTTTGGGTGAGCTTTCCTATCTTGTTTCAAACTTTGCATCTTAAGGCAAAAGTTTTTCAACTGCATGGATCTGTTGAACTCCTAGGTTAGGATCTTGTATCGGGGTCTCATGCAGTCTCATTGTGATCTCCAAGGCCTCAGCTTGAGTGGTTAGCTTTTGCTGTGACAACGCGTTCCTTAGATGCAGCGTTAACGATGCTACAAACCATGGGCTGTGTTGCCCATTCATCAAGGTCATATTGGATTCATGAATTGTACACTTCAGTCTCTGATCCAACTCCTAGGAGGTCTCACCTGGAAGCCTCACGATTTCCTTAAATCTAATGATCGACTGTGTCTCTAATTTTGGCCTAATAAATTCCTTATTTAGTGCAACCTGGATATCTATGATTCCTGCTTTCAGATTTTCATTAGAATGCTTAATGTACCAAGTCAGTGCACAATCCTGCAGAGCGCTGACCAACGTTGCTTTCTTTATATTGTCATCCGTGACTCCCTACACTTCCCATACAACCCTTACCATGAACCAAAACTGGTCCAGATCTTCATTCCCTACTCCTTTGAACACCAACAACTTTATCATGCTTGCCATATTGAACTGTGGTGATGGCGGAGGTGTTGTGGGCGAAGAGGGGGTGAAGATGGTGAAACTGGTGGTGGTGTAGGTGGGGGTTGTATGCACGGAATTAGCTATTTTATCAAATTGATCACACTTCTTGGTGAAACCTTCACGAGCTCTTCCTCGCTTTCTCGCAGAGGTGAAATCAAGGGGCTAGTTTCTAGTTTTGCGCAACATTCGTTTCTGTAGATCTTCCCACTTCACGTAGCCCCAAACATCAATTTATTTTTATAACCCACTTTTCACATAGTAGGATTTTAATCCAAGTGTTCAAAACTTTAACATACTTACCTTGCGGTCATTTGAGGAATCGTCATCCTGCCTCTCTATAGCTGACTGAAGTATCTACCGCGAACTTGGCGATGAATCCTCCTATAATTCGATCGACCCAGTGATCTACAGTGCACGTGATCTTATCCTCTGATGCTTCTTGTCTGCACACCAACTCTAGAGTCCATACAATAGGTTTGTTGAGCCTACACCTTCCTTGACTATCTGCTAGCTTCACAATCCACTCGTACAACTCAGAGGGGAAGGATGCAAAGAAAATTTTGTGGATTTCTATATATAAGTAGCAATCTAACCACTTCTCCTTTGATAATCATGGATTCCTGTTTTCCTGCGCCACGAACTCATGAATTTTTCTGTCCAACCACTCTTCAATTCCTTTCTTTGTCGAATTCTAGTGATACGATATTAGACATCTCTATGTAGATCATGGTTCCGACAACGAAACTATTTGTTGGCTTATTGGGGCTTGACCCAGGTTTAGAGTTAAGTTAGCCAAACAAATCCTGATACTACTGGCCCTTTCAGCAATAGTATGCAGAGTGTGGACTGAGGTCTCACCCAAAGTAGTATGGGAGGGTGCTAAAACTAGGTTTCTACACCCTGGAGATGTTTCATGAGTTCAAGTGGTCTGCGGTTTGACCCTGCGCGCAGGTCACTTCGCGCACTTTCCTGTACCTCACAACCTAAGATACTACCTTTGCGCAGCCCTACTTAGGGGCTGAACGTCGCGCTTCTATGTTATTACCCAATACCTTACTGGTCTTCCAAGGTTAGTTGATTATTTTAGCCTACTTGCTTGCTTTAAGTTATACTTAACAACATAGACCATTCATACAGGTGTGTGTAGTAAATAAACAATATATTTGCAAATGATATCAAACATGCATTAACCCAAGAATAGATACACAAAATTATGATAAAAATTCTCTTTATTATTTCCTTCCTTGGTTACAGACTCGACTCTGCCTTGCGCACTTAGCTACAAGGGTCTGCGCACTTAGCTATGGACTACTAGGCCTCTGTGCACTCAGCTGCAGAGCCTTGTCCTACCCTACGACCCAAAGCCACACTTCAACTTATGACTTAGTCACCACAACTCTCTTTATCCTTCTTCTCTCCTCCTCATTATCTCTCAGAGCCTCGCTCTATTTATACAATCCCATGGTCCATGGACCATGGGTAGATCTATCCAGCTGACATTACATTACAAAACTAGGGCGAACAACCTTGTGACTCTATGATACTTTCGCACCCCGTGCCCACAATTCACAGAGCTTTACAACAAGATTTGGTCAAAACTTGGGATTTGAGTCCCAAAACATGCCTTGGGGGGATTCATGCCCAACATAGGGGCCTAATCCTGGCTTTGATGATGATTTTTCTCAATTTGGGCTCAAAGCAGGCTGGTACAAGGTTTCCTACAGGATGTCTACAGGAAGTATTAGTTCACCTACAAGATCCCTTGTTTTACTACAGGAACAGGCCGAAAGCTTAGGGAGTGGTCTAAAAGGTGGGATGGAGCTTGGAAAAGGTGAATAAGGAGGGAATAAGTCATGGGAGTGGTAGGCACTTACTCAAAACTCAAGCCAAAGTTTTAAGATGGTTGGACTTGCTCAACAGAAATGGCAAGTTTTCCACATAAGACAAGAATTCAAATTGAGACCTTAGTGAATTTTGGAAATCATGGGTGGATATGGCTTAGATGAGGCTGATGAATGAAGTCTCCTTACAATGTAGAAACTCCTACAATAACACACATCATTTTTACGATTTATACATAAATTTAAAAAATAAAAAAGGGTTTATTCAAATAGAAGAAAACAAAGTTGTCACTATTTATTTGCTAAGTTCATGCATGGAAGTGCTTGAAACCAATACATAAGCAATATGTAATCAGTGCAAAGCCTAAGTGATCAGAAATGCCAATTGCAGCTTATCCTACGAAACTAAAAGGTAATGACCTAATTAGCAAGAAAACCTTAGATTACACGAAAAACAAGAATTCTGTCTTTTTGGGCTAGATGGGAAGTGTTCCTCAAGCCATGATCCCTAAAAGGGAGTAATGAGGTGAAAGCCACTTCTGTCAGCATTTTTGGAATATCTTCTTATCACTACAATTTTATTGTTAGAACTATCCACAAATGGAACAAAACTAATTAAACCTATCAATACTTGCAAATTAACAACACAAAAATTAGCTTAGCAACTTCCTTAAATTTAGGGAGGCTTGGCTCCCAATCTCGAGATCAACTGGTCTTCAACTGTTACTGGTTTGGCTATGAATGAACTTCATGACTCGAGTCCTTGCAACTTTGAGATAATGAGATTT
Organism: Pinus taeda; assembly: GCA_000404065.3. Classification (NCBI taxonomy): domain Eukaryota; kingdom Viridiplantae; phylum Streptophyta; class Pinopsida; order Pinales; family Pinaceae; genus Pinus; species Pinus taeda. The sequence continues at coordinate 103,261 of APFE031246475.1, read as the reverse complement.
TATTGAGGAACCTTCGAGTGAGTGAGGAGTTAAGGAGGGAGATCATGTCTCCTAGAATCCCTCTTGCTTGTATTCATTCATGTTCCTACACTTTAATTAGGAAAAATTTGCTTCAAAACCTACAATCAATGCACATCAGACCACTAGACAAGACATCTCATCTTTACTCTCCTCCCTAAGAAAAATATAATTAAAAAATGTAAAGAATGATGAGAAAAGTTGATTTTAGTAAGCTGGAGGTGCATTAAGGTCCATATAATTTACCCATTGTTGAGCTTCATCATCACCCCCTACTGAAAATATTTCTCATCCTTTGAGTAACTAAATCCATGTCCTTGTCTTTCATTGCTTTGGTGGCCTCCCTGAAATTCAAGGCTTTTGCTGTAGTCTCCTCCTCTTGTGGATAAAACCCTGCATTCCGCTCTATCTCCTCCCACTACTTTCTGTCTTCTTATTCCTTCTTCCCTACTATGTTTTTCATAATTTTATTCATCCTTCTGTACTTCATCCTCTTTTTCATCCTCTCTTTCTTCTTATTTTTCATCCTCTATTTCTTCTTCTCCCTCACTAGAACTAGGCTTCTGTCATACTCAGTGGCTCGAATTGCTCCTTCTTCCTGCATGTCTACAAATGTTGACCATGCAATAGGGATTCTTAAATTTTTTAGAACATCTTCCAGAATCTTAGCTCATGGAGGAGTCTAAAGTGGTACCCATACACTACATTATATCTACCTTCATAGGAAATATACTTGATTATGTGGTAACTTACCTCATTCCAAGGATATCAAATGCTTTCCCTTCTAACCCCATTTTTGTCTTCAATTGGTTCTTCTCTTTCCAAGAGAAAACTTTTCTTTACAAGAGTGTTGTTAGTCTTGTCCTCTTTTATCCATTGCAACCCTAGGGGGAGTGTAGTTATCCTACTAATACTCTCAGGGGTATTTGCTACTAAAAAACCCTTCACTATAGTTGTGGCATTGGCTCTAGTGAGAGGTGTGAGTGACATTGCAAATTTTCTAGCCAATCATCATCGTATCCCCTCAGTAGCTCAAAGAACCCCATCCATTGATGCCTTGTAAAGATTTCTACCATAGGAGAATATTGGTGTATTCTGGTTGTGTTGGTGGGCTTTGTTTTGTTGAAACCTCTTGTCATATTTTTCTAGAAATTCTTGTCTGAGTAAGGTTTGGGTGGCTATAGTTTAAGAAATTTGGTAGGTGATGAGGTTTCAGAGTTTATCCTTCATTGACCTTCACAAAAATATTTCTACCTTTATGCGTACTGCAAATACTCAAAATAAATGAGGATTTCTTCATTTTAAATGAGAAACACAGAAGGTATGGCACCTACCTCCCTCTACTATGCTCTGGTGATGAGAAATCTTGAATTGATTTCCCTCGGTGTTACAACTTTGTGTGGTAATTCTCCTTGTATCCTGTAGCTTCCCTGTAGTTTCTTGTAGGTGCTCTTGTTTGTTATAGGTGTTGATTGTTTCCTGTAGGTTGTCACTGCAGGGATGTCGAGAGTAAATTTTTCCTTCGATGACTCCTTGAAGTTTCCTCTGCCTTTAGATTTTCAAAATAATCAATACTTCACATGGGAGTCAGTGATTATTTCTATTTTTGGACGATTTCGTTGGGTGATGTGTTGGATGGATGAGTACGGATAACTCCTTTTGGATCATTTGTCCTACTACAAGTTCATCATATCACCTTTCCTCGTAATCATCTACCACTTTTATTCTCCGTAACTTAACCATTTTTCTTATTCATTCCCTTTTTTTGATGTAACCTTGCCACATGTGGAGTTGACTAACCCTTTTTCTTCTAGTTATCTGACCAAGGGTGGCCAAGTTAACTGTCCACCTTCACTTATAAAATCAACTTCCTACATTATTCCTACAGTTTAATCATATTCATACCTATGAGGGAGTATTGTTGAGATGACAAACATGTTGGTCATTTGCCTTGTTGATGCATGCTGGAGAGTGGTGTCAATACATTGTTCTTTGACCTAGCTACATATTCTTCAACTGTGTTTTTTTCTTCTTCTTTTGTTGTTAACTTGTTCCTTTGTTGATGTACAAGTGTTTTATTTTCTTGCTGTTGGGCTTCTTGTTGTTGCTAAGCTTTGGAGGATATTCCTCACTCTTGTAGTCCTTCTGATGAGGGTGGGTTGGCATTGTTGTGGCCTTTTTTTATGGAATACACAGCTACAAGAATTCCTACACGATGTCTACAAGATGTGTTGTAGCTACCTTTTTCTTGAACTTTCGCATCTTTTCTCTACTCTAAAGTTGAATGGGTATTGGAATGAGTGGAGGATGTGGTTATGGAGTGGCAGATGAGGTATGCTGCTGTTGGCATGCCCATTTTTGATGTTTTTTTTTTCTAACTTGATTTTTTCTGATGGATACATGGGTGACATGGTCATGAATGGTGTTGGATGAGGTGTGGTGAGGTCAATGGCTCTTTTCGTATCCAAAAATAGGCTTGTGTCACCATTTTTCCACTAGACTTCCCTTCTTGTACTTTTTCAAGGCCTCTTGTAATACATACAGGAAACTCCTGTAGTATTATAGGGAATCTTGTAGAAAACACATAATTGCTTGGAATTGGAATATGGAGTTGAGTATGGATAGAAGAACATGGGGATTATGGAGGAGATGAGATGGATGAAGGAAAACATAGTTTGTGGTAGGACCTGCTATCCTCTATACCATTTTCTCATCATCTTCTTGCAATCCTGCAAAAATAGAATTGTTATTTTTGTATGTTTTTCTTTTTTTTCTTTTTTTTGAAAATATAACTAGGCTGCCTCGAAGGAGGTTTTCATCCTTGTTTCCTGCCATCGGTGCCTCAAAAGAGGTTTTCACTGAGAGATCTTTTATTTTATCTCTCTCTCTCTCTCTATATTATATATTCTATCTATTCTATATATATATATATGTATATATATAAATATATATTATATATATATATATAATATATAGAGCACACACTCTTGGGGATGCCTCAAGAGGGTTTTCAACCAAAAGTTGGACTTAGGATGGAGGTTTTCACCTAGCTCCCTTTTTTTTTCTTGTTTTTTTCTAAGAACTTGGTGAGGTGGAGGCCAAGGCTTCTTCAATCACCATCACTGCCTTGTTGATGCTACTGATTAATTCCTTCTTTGATAAGGGCTTTTTGAAGACCTTTAACCTGTACCCATTGACAAAACAAAGGGATACCTTTTGCATCAATGGTTCTTATTTGAACAACGCCATTATCATGGCACTTTTCTATCACATATAGTCCCAAGCATCTGGTCATTAACTTTAGTTTTAAATATTTGTACCGGAAGTCATACAACAAGGCCTAGTCACCTTCTTGAAACAATTTTTCCTTGATATTTCTATCATGCCATATTTTCCTTTGTACTCGAGTCACTCCTGTGTGTAGAAGGGCCTGCATCCTAAATTCATCTGACCCATTCAGCTCGAGCAATCTTTCTTGTTGTGCCCTTTTGACATCTAGATCCAGTTGTCCTACCATCCTTAATGTGTTGTATTCAAATTCAATGGACAATAGGGCTTTCTTCCCATAGGCCAGCTCATAAGGAGTGAAGCCATTGGTGGTCTTCCAAGTAGTATTGTAGGCCCAGCTGGCCTCCACTAATATTTCTACCCAATCCTTTCTTTTGCTGCTAATCACTTTGGTTAGAATGTTTTCAAATGCTCGGTTGGTGTCTTCCACTTGCCCATTAGCCTGTGGGTGGTAAGGAGTGGCATTTCAGTGCTTGATCTTATGTTGGCTTAACATAGTTTCAATCATGTGGGATGTAAATTGACTGCCTTGATCAGTGACCAACTCTCTAGGGTATCCAAACTTATAAAACACATTCTTCCTCAAGAATTCAACCACCTTTTCTTTTGTTGCTACCTTGATAGCTTTGTCTTCAACCCATTTTGTTAAGTATTCGGTGCACACAATGATGTACTTCTTCTGTCTGGAAGGAGGGTCAATGGGCTTGATGAAATCCATGCCCCACTTGTCAAATGGCTTGAAAGTCACTTGAGGTTAAATAGTAATTTCATCCCTGGGGGTAGGCTTCCCCATCCTTTGGCACTGATCACACTGGTTGGTATACCTTTTTACATATTGGTGGAGAGTGGGCCAGTAATATCCAGCTTGTAGTACCTTGAATGTTGTTCTTTTGGTTGCAAAGTGACCTCCACAAGGCCCATCATGACAGGCCAGAAGGATGTCAAAAACGTCCTCCTCCCTGACACATGTTCTCAGAATTTGATCTAGACTTAGCTTGAAGAGATTTCCCCCAATCCAAGTGAATGGGGTGCTTTTTCTTATGATTTCGCTCTTTTCCTTGGAGGATAAATTTGGAGGGAACTGTGCAGATACCAAGTAGTTTTCTATGTTAGAAAACCATGGATAGAGAATTGAAATGGTGAGTAAATGTTTATCTGGTAGCTGAACATCAACCATTCCTTCCTCCCCTACAGGCAAAGTCAATCTTGATAAAAAAATCTGCAACTACATTCTCTTTGCTAGGCTTATCAATAATAGTTAGATCAAATTGTTGTAATAAAGGTAACCATCTAATAATCTGGGAATTCACATCAAGTTTGTTCATCAAATATTTAATTGCAACATGGTCGGTATGTACAAATGTCTAGTAAATAGTAATGTAATGCCTAAATTTATTCAATGAATGGACGACATCTAGGAGCTCTTTTTAGTTAATGTGTAGTTTAACTTGGCTTTTGACAAATTCTTGCTGATGAAGTAAATGGCATAAGGTAGCTTGTCATCTATCTGGCCTAGAGCTACTCCTATAGCTTTGCGAGAGGCATCGGCATGAATGTAAAAGGGAAGAGCCCAATTTGGGCCTCAGAGAATAGGTGTAGTAGTAAACTTGGCCTTTAGGGTTTCCAGGGCCTCTTGGCAGCTTTCTGACCATAAAAATTCAGAGTCTTTGGCCAATAATCCAAATAAGGGAAAAGTTATCTAGTTGAAATATTTTATAAATCTCCTATTGTATCCAGCTAACCCTAAGAAGATTCTGACATCCCTTTGCTTCTATGGAGTAGGGACCCTTTTGATGATGGCTATATTATTTGGGTCTACTTAGAGTCCTTCTTGGGTTATTGAGTGACCTATAATAGTCCCTGTAGTCATCAAGAATTAACATTTTTAAGGACTAAGGGATAGGTTCATTTCAATGCATTTGTTTAACACCTTTCCTAGGTTAGAGAGAGCCTCCTAAAAATAACACCCATAGGGTGTGGAATCATCCATATAAATTTCTACTACATCATGGACTAGCTACGCAAAGATGCTCAGGACTACTCTCTAGAAAGTAGCAAGGGCATTGCATAAACAAAAAGGAAGGACCTTATAAGAAAAAGTACGCCAAGGATAGGTGAAGGTGGTCTTATCCTGGTCCTTTGGGCTGACCTGGATTTGATTGTACCCACTGAATCCATCCAGGAAAGAGAAGAACTTCTTTCCTACCAGACCATCTAATACTTGGTCAATGAAAGATAGAGGGAAATGGTCCTTCTTTATGGCTTTATTTAGCTCTTGGTAATCCACACAGATCCTCCACTTTCCATTTTTCTTTGGAATCAACACTAGAGGAGACATCCACTCACTGTTCGAGTAGGGTAAATGAATCATGCACCCAACAACTTCTGCAACTCCTCTTTGACTATATCCTTGAGGGGTGGATTCATTCTCCTTTGGGGTTGGTGGATTGGCTTGCAACCTTCCTTAATGTAAATGTGGTGAGTACACACCGAAGGGTGCACTCCCTTCATTTCTTTGTAATTCCAAGAAAAGGCATCCAAATTTTCTCTTAGCATGTTACATAACTCCTCTTTTTGGTGTATAGAGAGGGGTTGATTTTTGACGCTCTTTCATTGCCAAATTCTATTGTATTGACACGAGTAGGGTTTGATTCAGAAGGGCATAGATCAATCCAATGGTTGTTTTTGGCTTCCTTCGCTACTTCCTCCAGAGACATGGTGTTGGGAGTTTGATTTTGGAGGATGTGTTCCATCAAGTCATCTTCATCAGGCTATCCTCCTCCTATGGCAGTTTCTAGGGTATAGATTTTGGAGGAGTAGACTTCATCTTCTTCCTCCTCTTCTAGACATAAAGGTAAGTCACACTCTAGGGATGGTTGAGCAGGAGGGTACATGACCAATTGTTTGGAAGTATGCCCATTTTTTATGGTCATATTTCCAACCCTGCAGCTTATGTAGGCATTGACAGTGGCTAACCAAGGCTTCCCAAGGATGAGAGGAAAACCATTGAATTTGGTATTAGGCTGGAGAACTAAGAAGTTAGTACGGTATTCCTAAGAATCAATAAAGACCATCACATCCTCAAAAATCCCCTCAGGAGCTAATATTGACTGGTCTACAAACTACAAGACTATCGTGTTCTTCCTTAATGATACCTGAAGATTCAACTTGAGCATAGTGTCCTTAGTCATCACATTGATGGTAGCCCCAAGATGATCAAGGTATGGGGAACAATGGTGCCATCGATGTGTACATCTACTACAGGAATCCCAGGATCTAAATACTTTAGGAAAATTACCTGCCCCAACATTAAGTCGGACAACTGTCCAATGACATTAATGGCAGGGGTGTCCTTCTTTTGCCTTCCTAGATGTTTGAAACACTTCTCTTTGATCAACTTGTTATAAATGGGGACATATTTGATAGCTTGGAGAAGTGGGATTTTGACACAGGTTTTTCAACTCACCCAGAAGTTTAGTCTCTTCCAGGGTCTGCTGGACTAGATGGGTTAACCTTTTAGGAAAGGGGGGTGGATTCATTCTAGGCACACTTTCCTCTCTTTCCTCCTCACTCTCCCTAGGTGGAGATGGAGGTTGGTTATCTGGGGGCACTATCCTAAACCTAAGGTTAATTTCATGAATTTCAACAACATAGGCAGGGTAGGATGTCTCTCCACTGAAGACCTATTGTGCTTGTCTGTTGTTTGGATTTGGGTTTGGTTGGGTAGGCATCTGAGGTTGTTTCAGTGGATTAGGGTGTAGGAGTTGTGGTTGAGATGAAGGTGAAGGAAATAGAGCTGGAACTTCATTGTATGGTGGCCTCCACCCTTGGGGTGGTGCATTCCACTGAGGTTGTGGAGGAGTATATGGCTGAAATGGTTGGTTGACTGATTAGGAATGGTATTGAGGTGCAAAAGACCAGGGAGAAGGTGTAGACTAGGAAGGATGAGTAGGAGGGCACCAAAGGGGAATGGATGTGTTTTGATTAGGGTTGTAATATGAATAGGATGACCCTTGCATGCCCTGTTGGTATGTTCGAGGTTCATGAGGCATCTTTTGATTTATGTAGCAAAGTTGTTCAATCACCCCTTTGGTTCCCTGATACACAACTTTTAAGTGAGTCAGAGAAGGGAACTTTTCTGTGGAGTGGTTTTCCTCACATACCGAGTAGATTTCTATAAGGTTCAATGGGACATTCATTCCTAGAGTGCCTCCTTATGCATCTAGGGTAGAAGATGGCTAATGCTCTCTTTGCTTCCTCCTGCTTCCTTTTGATTTGCATAGTTCCTATTTATAGAGCAAGGGTTTGCAACATCTCACTCTTAAAGTCTTCCAACATGTTCCCAATTTCACTGTTTATGGATGTATTAGAAGAGGATGAACTGGCCACTGCTTGACTAGCCCTACCCTTCTTTCTAGTTACCCTAGCATGATTCTTGAAAAATTTCTTGATATCATCATAGGGTAACTGGTAGATGTCCCCTCTTGAAAGCAGGTTTAGGGTCTCTAGAAGGTCTTCCCTGATCCCCCTGAGAAGGACTAACTTAAGTGATTCAGGATCAAGGGTTCACCTGGCCCTTTTGCAGCTGAGTTGGAATCTTCCCTCATAATCCTCTAAGGACTCATCATGTCCCAAGGTCATTCTAAAAATTTCCTCTTTGGTATCTTGGGACCTGCAGTAGTCCTTATACTTGTTGTCGAAGGTTTGTTGCATTTGAGCCCAAGTGGTGATACTATCCCCAAGTAAACCCATGAACTAGCATAGGGCTGCATCCTTGAGAGTGGATGGGAATAATTTCAACTTCTAATCATTAGAGGTGTAATCATAAGTTCTACATATGACATCAAATTCAAACAAAAAAGTATTTGGATCTTCTAAGGTTATGCCATGGAAGTGAGGAAGAGCAGAGGGGCTTATGTTTTTCATCTTAGTATCCCCATTAGTTTCTCTGATAGGAAAATCACCCTCAACTCTTTCCCTGTCTCCCCTTTCATTTCTATTTTTAGTGATTGTATCAGTAGGTGGAATGATTTCTTCTTCTTCCCCTATAGGCTCTTCAAAAATATTTGGTTGTCCACCTGAGGGGTCCTCTAGCTCACAACCATCGAAGAAGAGGGAAGGTTGGTTGTTTGAAGTGGTGGGGGTATTTGGAATAAATTTTCCTAAGTTATCCCTATTCATATGAGGCATGACAAGAGTTTTTTTTTTGAGTTTTAAACTACATGAAGAATTGAAAGAAAACAGAACTAAATTGCAACTATTTGCTGAATGGAACTAATTGCAGAATGAAAGAGATAAGAAAAGGAAGAAAGAAAGAAGAAATCACATCTACTTAGACACCTCCCTAGCAACTATGCCAAAAAGTGATGAGCACCAATATTGCAACAAGGATGCTACAACTCGTAGGGCTACCGACTTTACTTCATCAACTTGGGGTTCATACAAACTTGGAGGTGACAGTGTTGTATACACAAATAGATATAATTGGTCTACTCTTTGTCACTTCTGATTTGAGGTGATACACCATTAATGTTTCTCAAACCAACCTTCTATGGAATATAATAAGTCTGATTACCAACTTGGAGAGGGGAAATTTACCCTAGTTGGGAGAAAATAAATGTTGCATATTGCAAGAATGAAAGGTTGAAATAAATGCCTTGCTTGCAAAATAACCCTACTTTAACACGTGATATTTTAACTAATATAAGCATGAAATTTGATTTAGAGAGTACTAACTGTTGTGTGCATGAATAAATATAAAAGAACTTTTTTCCTTTATATCCTTTTGCTTGAAAAATGTAAATGCTAACCTTTGTTGGTTCCTTGGTAGGGGAGACAAGTGTGGAGGAAAAGGAGTAGAATGGTTCTTATGGCTTGGAGGTCAAGTAGGGGCCTAATCCTAGCCTTGGTGATGATTTTTCTCAATTCAGACTCAAAACAGGCTATTACATGTTTTCCTATAGGATGTCTATAGGAAGTACTAGTTCACCTACAGGATCCCCTGTTTTACTACAAGAATAGGCCGAAAGCTTAGGGAGTGGTATAGAAGGTGGGATGGAGCTTGGAAAAGGTGAATAAGGAGGGAATAAGGCATGGGGTGGTAGGCACTTACTCAGAACTCAAGTCAAAGCTTTAAGATGGTTGGATTTGCTCAACATAAATGACAAGTTTTCCTCATAAGACAAGAATTCGAATTGATACCTTAGTGACTTTTGGAAATCATGGGTGGATATGTCTTAGCTGAGGCTAATGAGATGAGGTATCCCTGCAATGTAGAAACTGCTGCAACAACACACGTCATTTTTGTCACTTATACATAAATTCATAAAAAAACAAGAAGGGTTTATTCAAATAGAAGAAAACAAAGTTGTCACTATTTATTTCCTAAGTTCATGCATGGAAGTGATTGAAACCAATACAGAAGCAATATGAAATCAATGCAAAGCCTAAGAGATCAGAAATTCCAATTGCGACTTATTCTATGCAACTGAAAGGTAATGACCTAATTACCAGAAACACCCTAGATTACATGAAAAGCAAGAATTTTGTCATTTTGGACTGAATGGGAAGTGTTCCTCAAGCCATGATCCATGAAAGGGATTAATAAGGTGAAAACCACTTAATATAAACCTTTTTGGAATATCTTCTTACCACTAAAATGCTACTGTTAGAACTATCCACAAATGGAAGCAAACTAATTAAACCTACCAATACTTGCAAATTAACAACACCAAAATCAGTTTAGCAACTAACTATGAGTATAACCTAAGCATACATATACATCAAGAGGAACCTCTGCTACTATGGTTGGGCCCTAACCCAAGAGCTTCAACCCTTTGAGTCAACTCAGTGCTGGATCAAGGGAATTCTGCTCATTTTCATTAAAATATCAGAAATACATAATAGTTATTGGTTATAATGCTTCAACTTGAAAACTGCTTAGCTATCTTGAACAAAAAATTGGAATCCTAATGAGGCTATAGGCCTCTTGATTTATACAACTGAAGTTACCAACAACTTCCTTAAATTTAGGGAGGCTTAGCTCCTAATCTTGAGATCAAATTGTCTTCAAATGTCACTGGCTTGGCTGCCAATAAACTTCATGACTCGGTTGCTTGCAACTCCGAGCCAATGAGATTTGATTGAGGAATCTTTGAGTGAGTGAGGAGTTAAGGAGGGAGATCTTGTCTCCTAGAATCCATCTTTCTTATTTTCATTTGAGTTCCTTCACTTTAATTAGCCAAAATTTTCTTCAAAACATGCAATAAATGCACATTAGACCAGTAGACATGACATATCATCTTTACTCTCCTTATTAAGAAGAATATAATTAAAACATGTAAAGAATGATGAGAAAAGTTGATTTTAGTAAGTTGGAGGTGCATTAAGGTCCATATAATTTACCCATTGTTGAGCCTCATCAACTACTTGACATGATTTGTATTGTAATTTACTTAACCACTCACTTCCTTTTCCCTCCATTAACCATGAGTGACCATCATTTTAGTTGGATGGGAAGGCTATCATTCCCTACAACCTCACTTCCATTGAAAAATATCTTGTACCTTCATTATGATTTCATCTTAGTCCATATCTTGTACCTTTTCTATCTTATTTCCCGTTCATTTCAAATTTCATAAGTCAAGTTACTTCTACTTCCCTACAACTCAAAGTGTAGTGTGTCTTTTTTTTAAACCAAATTTATCACAATTCTTCCCCTCACATATTGCAAGATGGTTGACATATTTTGAAAAATTGTAGGGATTTGATGAAGAAATTGCATTAGAATTTGCACAAAATCTATACGGTACCTAGAAAAAGGTAAGGGGGTTTCAAATTACAATGAAATAAGAGGTGATGGAAAAATTCACAGGGTTTTTATAGGTTGGGGAACAATTCTATGGGTCGGGGAACCCATGGTTTAGTTCCACTAATTTCTTGTCCTTTGATAGAAATAGTTTCCAAGAAGGTTTATTTGTCCATGTCCCTTAAATCATACCATGGGACCTTGCATTTTAAATTATTTAAGTTCTGGAAAAATATCAAGCGGATGAGCCCATTATGGGCTACTTAATTTTATTTACCTTCCTTCACCTTCTTGTTTATTTCATTCAATGTATAGAAAAAAGTATGTTATATTGAGAGCTTCTACAAGTTGTGGGTGAGATTGATGTCTAGGTTGGTGGATAAGCCTAAATTGATATGAATAAAACAAACTTAGTCTACCTTCATAGAAAATATACTTTAGATATGGTAGGCCACTTCATTTTTGGGTGAAGGTAAACTCTCCATTCTTACTCCATTTTTATCCTACAAGCATTCCTCATGTTCAAGGAAGAAATTATTCTTGGCAAGAGTGAACTCCTTCCTCTCCTCTTTATCCCAATGAATCCCTAATGGGAATCTATACACCTTTCTAATGATATCTTCATTTACAAATATTTCTAATGCTCTTACTATGGTGACATGTGCCTTTTCCTAATATTTTGGAAATTCATAGAAAATTATTTAGCAACCTGTTGAAGCCCTGAAAATCGGGTCGACAACAGGGGGGGTACCCACCCAGTCTGGACCTTGGTTGGTAGCTCCTTATCTGTTTGGTATAGCGGGTCCGACTGGGGATAACGGGACCAATTTCCCGATCTGGGTGTGTGTGTGTGTAGAGTTTGAATAATGTTGATCTAAGAGTACTTTAAAGCTAATCAAATTCAGATTCTTTAAACTAACTCTATGCTATCATAATCTAAATAGAAACAACACATCAAATCTATGCTAACCCGGGATGTATATCTTTTATTATGCGATCTAAAGAGATTTCAAACAATAACTGGTAATAAAGATCATTCAGCGATCATAAGAATAGAAATCATTCAAGATAAACCACTTTGCATAAGAAGTTAGGCACAACATATCGCATAATAAGCCATTCATATGTCAGACATAAACAATATGACTCCACCGTACAAAAGTGCCAAATGATAACCCATACATTCATGTAATAACATATAACAACTAAAACTATAAATCATTAAAGAATATAAGCAGGAATTGCCAAGAGTAAAAGTACCATTTTGACTAATCTACCCATAGCTTCAGCAAAAACGATCTATCTCTACTTGTTTCTACATCTACCAAGATACAAAAGTGCAACATCAGTACAGATATCAAATGCAAATAAATAATCCGATCTATCATTCATCAAAACTCCTCTGAGGTGCAGAAGTGCATGTTCCGAGATGAGTTTTTTGAAAATCTCTGGTCCCTTCTCTAAATTCATGAGAAGGTTAAAATACTTTCCTATTCTAATAATAGTGTTTTTAAAATTTTAGGTACGGTTCTCAAATGACGTCCTTTTTTCTATCTAAATTAAAAGCAACAAACAACTTCTAACAATTAGCTACTCTGATTTGGTCTTTAAACCTGCAAGTGTTCTCATGGACTTAAGAAAGTCGGGTGCGACTTCTGCGCTAGCTGGGCTGGAAAACAGGAATCATGAGGGCTTGCACTCTTTCTCGCTGAGTTTATGATGCATTTCACAGTCATCATTGACTGTGTGGCTTGACTAAGATCCCTAGTAACACTCCCATTCAACCTGTTCCAATGCCTGGGTCGCTTTTCCCTTTTCCTGCGCCTTCTGCTTCCATTCTGCCTCTAGTCGTGATTTATTTGGTAGGTACCCCGGGGTGGTTTCTGTGATTAAGTTGGCTCTATGTAAATTCTCATTTACACAGTCGATAAGAACACTTGCTTGCGTTTCCGCTGTCTCCACTGCCTGTTCTGCCTGCCTGATTTGATCGTCCCATTTGTTAAAGAGCAATTCCTTATGACTCTCGTTTATTCTGGGCGCATTTGCTCTTTTCCCTTCTTTTTCATCATACATCATTCTATGGAGGGGTAAGATAAGCCTATGACAAATCTGACAGAAGTACGGGACGAACTGGCAATCCCATAACATCTTATGATAAACATGGAGAGGAAATGGGTTATGGGTAATCCATTTCCGACCCATAGTGGGGAAGTTAGACACATAGCAAATAGAATCCATAAAGTAAGCAGATAGATAAAAAGGAGGATAGACCCTCTGAGACAAGGATCTTTTAGATCGGTAATTCATAACAGCAGTGTATAGATTATCAGAAAATATCTTGGCCCAATCCACGATATCGACGTTTGTGGCAACGTCTATGAGTGGTAACCATTCAGACGAAAATTTAATTATGTCTGGCATCCCAAACAGCCTGCAAAGCATGGCCACAGCAAAACAATACGGAGAGGTGAGGGAAACAGTGTTGTACATACCGTTTTTGTCCCTTTTTAGCGGCTCCTCTCTTCTGGTCCATTCTTTAGTGGTCTCTGCCAGGTTTGGGTTCTTTGCTGCAAATTTCTTGACAAATTGTGCATTGTAGGTCGTCTGAGGCTCAGGAAGATGATACATAAGCTTTAAGTCTTACGCGGCGAATGATCCTATGAGCCCATGTCCCTGAACCTTGAATTGTCTGCCTTGTAACTCCGCATTGTCAAGTATCCACCTGATCATATCAGTATACGGTAAAATTTTGGGTCTAGCTGCTATTCAGTGAAGAAATGAACATGCCAGCTCTTCTAAGGATGCCTCGGAAGAGTTTTTTGAGCCCGCAGCGCTATCACCCTTCATTACTTTAGGGTTTTCTTCCTCCAGCAGCCTATACATGCCTTCCCATGTCGAAATTCCTGCGTCCCTCTTGCATGCAGTGTCTGTATACAAAGGCACCATCTCCTTCATCTTTTCCTTCGTCTCGGAGCCTTGGGCTTTATGTTTCTTTCCCATTTTCTCCTGTGTTTGGCTTTGAATCTTCTTAACTCTTCGTTCCTATAGATTACGAGCGAAGTGGAAATGACTGATTGAGAAAGGTGATGGGAGAGTTTTAAATGCAACAGATATATCATATATGCCACTTTACGTGAAATAATTCTTTACAAAAGCACACGTCTTCATCTCATTTAATAACTGACAACTAATCCATTTACTATCATTAAAAGCGCATGATCTAGGGTCAGATTATGGTAAGTGGATTTTCTTTGAATGGCGCGCCCGAAGAATTCGTGATTAAATGATTCATGATTTTCTTACGTTACATTGAAGATCGTGCCATCGCAAGTTGCGCTAATTGCAAATCACAAGATCGTAGATTGTGCCATCATGGCGATCGAAACATCGCAGGTCGCAGAAGTTTGATGTTTGTCAAGTATTGCCAGTTTATTTCTGCGATATGCGATCTTGCGATCGGTGTTATCGCAGATCGGCAGATCTTGAGGTTTTTCCTTATGAGCATCACTTTTACTGCGATGCGACGTTAGGCTTAACATGGGGGTCTTGCGCATACCAATATTATAAGGGAATGAAGGCATATCCTTTTTGTAATGCAATTTTTAAAGACCTTTACCTTATCGTAGACTTAGGTTAAAAAAATATTGGAAAGACCTCTCTAAGCTTACGATGGTAACCTTATTTTGAAGAAAGGCAAACTTGATTTTTCTCAAAATTAAACTAAGGGTCCCCCTTCATTTAGTATTTTGGACAAACATTTAAATGAAAAAGGGGGGGGGGGGGTGTTGCTGGCCACAACACAACCTCATTGTCATATACTCTCAACTTATTAAAGTAGTATATCAAGTGGCTCCTTTCAAAAGTCTCAACTACCTCTGGGTCTTGGTAAACCATAGAGTGTTATGTAGGTTCCCTTTGATTAAACTTTGTTCTCGTTTTTTAGAAACTTGTATAATTCTTTATACTATAGGAAATATGATATTGTAGAGGATTCATGTAGATAGCTGAGATGGAGAGTTTTTCAAAGGATTTTTCCTTTAATTACAGACAAGAATAGTTTTAACTAGTGGATGAAGGGGAAATAGTAATATTTTTTAGAGGCCCAATGATGGTTAATTAGTTTAAGATATTAGAGACACAAGAAATTCGATTTTCGAGACTAAATCAGGAGACCAACCTATTTCGTTATTGTTGTCATCCCATGGTTTGTTTGTTGTTGGAGTTGGCTATCTTTTGATCCTATAATGCATGATTCTTGTAGGAGAAGGAAAAAAAATTGTTAAGTATTCTTTTGTGAGTATAGAGCTAGTCGATGGATTATTTTTACATGGAGATTTTTGTTTTAGTGATGGCTCCTTCCAAAGGCGGTGATCTTGATTTTTTACTTGGAAAAAAATATATCATGATTGCTTCTTTAGTTCAATATCCTACTATCATCAAGTTTTCTATCATGACATGTCCCTTCCTAATTTACTTGAAATCCTACATTCATCATCATACGAAGTGGAATTTGTTGACTAATTATGAGGTTGTGACATCTTCTCTTAC
Organism: Pinus taeda; assembly: GCA_000404065.3. Classification (NCBI taxonomy): domain Eukaryota; kingdom Viridiplantae; phylum Streptophyta; class Pinopsida; order Pinales; family Pinaceae; genus Pinus; species Pinus taeda. The sequence goes on along the minus strand of APFE031246475.1, from coordinate 87,600 downwards.
CTTGTTCTACTAGAATGTGTGGCCATCGAGCTTCTCTTTGGTGCTATTGAGTGGGGGAGTCGTGATATTGATTTATTTCTATTATTACAATTTTTATTGATCTTACAAATATGCATAATGATGGTCACGTGAAAATTAGAGAAGAGTAATCAAACCAAGTACGCCATACCTATGTGTGATCATTTGTAATTGAGCCACTGGAATGAATATCAAAACCAATGATAATGAACAATATTGTTGTGAGATTTATTGGTTACAAGGGATCTTGTAGAATTATAGAGGGTCCTACAAAAGGTTTAGTATCCTAATTTATGTTGTTGTTGAGGGTCCCTCTAACCACGGTAACACTTTTTATTGATGAAGAAATTGAATTTGGTGAAAACTTGTCCCTTTGGTAGCTTTTTTGTACACTTGTAAGTTTCTCAAATTTTCCTATAGGAAAAAAAATGAATTTCATTGCGAGCTTAGAAATTTTTATTCTATAAGTGTAAAAATTCTATATTACATCATTTATTTTATAATTATTAAGGTAAAACTTAAATGAAATTACATGAATATATTGTACCTCTTAAATTTGAATGGCGTGCCATAAAAATATTTAAGCCTTGGTCTTAATTTTGCATTTCACAACTTAAGAAACATTTTCAACACAACTAAACAACCTACATTTAATATGTTTTACAACTATAAATCACATCCAACAAACCAATATTTGATAAATCCCTCTTTCTAAGATTTTAGCAAGATCTTAGACAAAATAGATATCAATGCAATTTTACAAGGATCTTAGACACAATAGATATTAATGGTACACAATTCATAGGACACAGAGAAAATATAGCAAGGAATTTACTTATATGTATATGGAACACATGATATTATAGAGAGAATAAAAAAAAAAATCTTATCATTAATATATGAACATTACAATAGTTTAGAAAATTTTTGTGTGTAAGGATCCCTCAAAGGGAAAGATTAGAGCATATGCTTTTGAATATTCAAGACTTAAGACACCTAACATATAGGGATTCAGATACACTACATATGCACTAAATATTGAAGACTCTCTAGGATGTGATTCCCTAATTATGAGGCTTCTCCCTTATTTATACAAGAGTTGAGGCAGTGGAAGAAGTCTCTCGAATTACTATTGGAGATTCCCCTTTATAGTATAATGATACATCATATCATACCATATTTGTACTGATTATTATACAAAAGGATTTACACAATGGATATTTTTAGATAATACAACACATGGAAACAAAATAATACAAAGTTAAGTGACTTTGGTCACCCACGTAACTATGTGATAGAATATTTTATAAGATTTTACGTACACCAGAATATTTGCATGCAGGTCCATCATGCTTCCTCATATGACGATGTCAGTAAGAAATATTTGGGATTATTGATGTCATCTATCCAAGGTAGAGCATACATATTAAAATTCCTGAAGAAAGGTGACTTATACATACTAGGCGCATATTCATCTGATGGTACTACAATTTTTGTGAAAATTTTGTTTTTAACTCTATAATGAGGATGAATAGTTGGTTCTTCATGAGTTATATCTAATT
>APFE031246475.1:41197-86010 GCA_000404065.3 Pinus taeda | reverse complement strand
GTTTTCAAATGACCGTCCTTTTTCTAATCTAATAAAAAAGAAAAACAAACTTCTAAAAAATAAGCTACTTCTGAACTTGGTCCTTAAAACTGCAAGTGTTCATCATGGACTTGAGAAGAGTCGGTTGGCCGACTTCTGCGCTGAGCTGGGCTGTGAAAACAGAATCTATGAGAGCTGGCACTACTTTCTCGGCTGAGTTTATGATGCATTTCACAGTCATCCATTGACTGTGTGGCTTGACTAAGTATGCCCAGTAACACTCCCAATTCAACTTGTTCAATGCCTGGGTCGCTTTTCCCTTTTCCTGCGCCTTCTGCTTCCATTCTGCCTCTAGTCGTGATTTATTTGGTAGGTACCCCGGGGTGGTTTCTGTGATTAAGTTGGCTCTATGTAAATTCTCATTTACACAGTCGATAAGAACACTTGCTTGCGTTTCCGCTGTCTCCACTGCCTGTTCTGCCTGCCTGATTTGATCGTCCCATTTGTTAAAGAGCAATTCCTTATGACTCTCGTTTATTCTGGGCGCATTTGCTCTTTTCCCTTCTTTTTCATCATACATCATTCTATGGAGGGGTAAGATAAGCCTATGACAAATCTGACAGAAGTACGGGACGAACTGGCAATCCCATAACATCTTATGATAAACATGGAGAGGAAATGGGTTATGGGTAATCCATTTCCGACCCATAGTGGGGAAGTTAGACACATAGCAAATAGAATCCATAAAGTAAGCAGATAGATAAAAAGGAGGATAGACCCTCTGAGACAAGGATCTTTTAGATCGGTAATTCATAACAGCAGTGTATAGATTATCAGAAAATATCTTGGCCCAATCCACGATATCGACGTTTGTGGCAACGTCTATGAGTGGTAACCATTCAGACGAAAATTTAATTATGTCTGGCATCCCAAACAGCCTGCAAAGCATGGCCACAGCAAAACAATACGGAGAGGTGAGGGAAACAGTGTTGTACATACCGTTTTTGTCCCTTTTTAGCGGCTCCTCTCTTCTGGTCCATTCTTTAGTGGTCTCTGCCAGGTTTGGGTTCTTTGCTGCAAATTTCTTGACAAATTGTGCATTGTAGGTCGTCTGAGGCTCAGGAAGATGATACATAAGCTTTAAGTCTTACGCGGCGAATGATCCTATGAGCCCATGTCCCTGAACCTTGAATTGTCTGCCTTGTAACTCCGCATTGTCAAGTATCCACCTGATCATATCAGTATACGGTAAAATTTTGGGTCTAGCTGCTATTCAGTGAAGAAATGAACATGCCAGCTCTTCTAAGGATGCCTCGGAAGAGTTTTTTGAGCCCGCAGCGCTATCACCCTTCATTACTTTAGGGTTTTCTTCCTCCAGCAGCCTATACATGCCTTCCCATGTCGAAATTCCTGCGTCCCTCTTGCATGCAGTGTCTGTATACAAAGGCACCATCTCCTTCATCTTTTCCTTCGTCTCGGAGCCTTGGGCTTTATGTTTCTTTCCCATTTTCTCCTGTGTTTGGCTTTGAATCTTCTTAACTCTTCGTTCCTATAGATTACGAGCGAAGTGGAAATGACTGATTGAGAAAGGTGATGGGAGAGTTTTAAATGCAACAGATATATCATATATGCCACTTTACGTGAAATAATTCTTTACAAAAGCACACGTCTTCATCTCATTTAATAACTGACAACTAATCCATTTACTATCATTAAAAGCGCATGATCTAGGGTCAGATTATGGTAAGTGGATTTTCTTTGAATGGCGCGCCCGAAGAATTCGTGATTAAATGATTCATGATTTTCTTACGTTACATTGAAGATCGTGCCATCGCAAGTTGCGCTAATTGCAAATCACAAGATCGTAGATTGTGCCATCATGGCGATCGAAACATCGCAGGTCGCAGAAGTTTGATGTTTGTCAAGTATTGCCAGTTTATTTCTGCGATATGCGATCTTGCGATCGGTGTTATCGCAGATCGGCAGATCTTGAGGTTTTTCCTTATGAGCATCACTTTTACTGCGATGCGACGTTAGGCTTAACATGGGGGTCTTGCGCATACCAATATTATAAGGGAATGAAGGCATATCCTTTTTGTAATGCAATTTTTAAAGACCTTTACCTTATCGTAGACTTAGGTTAAAAAAATATTGGAAAGACCTCTCTAAGCTTACGATGGTAACCTTATTTTGAAGAAAGGCAAACTTGATTTTTCTCAAAATTAAACTAAGGGTCCCCCTTCATTTAGTATTTTGGACAAACATTTAAATGAAAAAGGGGGGGGGGGGGTGTTGCTGGCCACAACACAACCTCATTGTCATATACTCTCAACTTATTAAAGTAGTATATCAAGTGGCTCCTTTCAAAAGTCTCAACTACCTCTGGGTCTTGGTAAACCATAGAGTGTTATGTAGGTTCCCTTTGATTAAACTTTGTTCTCGTTTTTTAGAAACTTGTATAATTCTTTATACTATAGGAAATATGATATTGTAGAGGATTCATGTAGATAGCTGAGATGGAGAGTTTTTCAAAGGATTTTTCCTTTAATTACAGACAAGAATAGTTTTAACTAGTGGATGAAGGGGAAATAGTAATATTTTTTAGAGGCCCAATGATGGTTAATTAGTTTAAGATATTAGAGACACAAGAAATTCGATTTTCGAGACTAAATCAGGAGACCAACCTATTTCGTTATTGTTGTCATCCCATGGTTTGTTTGTTGTTGGAGTTGGCTATCTTTTGATCCTATAATGCATGATTCTTGTAGGAGAAGGAAAAAAAATTGTTAAGTATTCTTTTGTGAGTATAGAGCTAGTCGATGGATTATTTTTACATGGAGATTTTTGTTTTAGTGATGGCTCCTTCCAAAGGCGGTGATCTTGATTTTTTACTTGGAAAAAAATATATCATGATTGCTTCTTTAGTTCAATATCCTACTATCATCAAGTTTTCTATCATGACATGTCCCTTCCTAATTTACTTGAAATCCTACATTCATCATCATACGAAGTGGAATTTGTTGACTAATTATGAGGTTGTGACATCTTCTCTTACCTTGTTCTACTAGAATGTGTGGCCATCGAGCTTCTCTTTGGTGCTATTGAGTGGGGGAGTCGTGATATTGATTTATTTCTATTATTACAATTTTTATTGATCTTACAAATATGCATAATGATGGTCACGTGAAAATTAGAGAAGAGTAATCAAACCAAGTACGCCATACCTATGTGTGATCATTTGTAATTGAGCCACTGGAATGAATATCAAAACCAATGATAATGAACAATATTGTTGTGAGATTTATTGGTTACAAGGGATCTTGTAGAATTATAGAGGGTCCTACAAAAGGTTTAGTATCCTAATTTATGTTGTTGTTGAGGGTCCCTCTAACCACGGTAACACTTTTTATTGATGAAGAAATTGAATTTGGTGAAAACTTGTCCCTTTGGTAGCTTTTTTGTACACTTGTAAGTTTCTCAAATTTTCCTATAGGAAAAAAAATGAATTTCATTGCGAGCTTAGAAATTTTTATTCTATAAGTGTAAAAATTCTATATTACATCATTTATTTTATAATTATTAAGGTAAAACTTAAATGAAATTACATGAATATATTGTACCTCTTAAATTTGAATGGCGTGCCATAAAAATATTTAAGCCTTGGTCTTAATTTTGCATTTCACAACTTAAGAAACATTTTCAACACAACTAAACAACCTACATTTAATATGTTTTACAACTATAAATCACATCCAACAAACCAATATTTGATAAATCCCTCTTTCTAAGATTTTAGCAAGATCTTAGACAAAATAGATATCAATGCAATTTTACAAGGATCTTAGACACAATAGATATTAATGGTACACAATTCATAGGACACAGAGAAAATATAGCAAGGAATTTACTTATATGTATATGGAACACATGATATTATAGAGAGAATAAAAAAAAAAATCTTATCATTAATATATGAACATTACAATAGTTTAGAAAATTTTTGTGTGTAAGGATCCCTCAAAGGGAAAGATTAGAGCATATGCTTTTGAATATTCAAGACTTAAGACACCTAACATATAGGGATTCAGATACACTACATATGCACTAAATATTGAAGACTCTCTAGGATGTGATTCCCTAATTATGAGGCTTCTCCCTTATTTATACAAGAGTTGAGGCAGTGGAAGAAGTCTCTCGAATTACTATTGGAGATTCCCCTTTATAGTATAATGATACATCATATCATACCATATTTGTACTGATTATTATACAAAAGGATTTACACAATGGATATTTTTAGATAATACAACACATGGAAACAAAATAATACAAAGTTAAGTGACTTTGGTCACCCACGTAACTATGTGATAGAATATTTTATAAGATTTTACGTACACCAGAATATTTGCATGCAGGTCCATCATGCTTCCTCATATGACGATGTCAGTAAGAAATATTTGGGATTATTGATGTCATCTATCCAAGGTAGAGCATACATATTAAAATTCCTGAAGAAAGGTGACTTATACATACTAGGCGCATATTCATCTGATGGTACTACAATTTTTGTGAAAATTTTGTTTTTAACTCTATAATGAGGATGAATAGTTGGTTCTTCATGAGTTATATCTAATTTGGATTCTTCATACCTAATTGGGAAATGAAACCATGCTTATGATTTTGTAGCTTCCTCCATATCTTGGTGTAGTGAATAAATGAATTGTAGGGGAGTTAAAGATAAGACTTACTCATCTGTGGGACAATCTCTGTCCATGAAAATCTGAAACCATGGACTCCAAAGGAAGAAAGGACCTGAGAATTCTCTACATGAAATATTTATTGTGACATGACTATATTTATTTACATATCTAAACAAGATGAAATAATCCATATATTTGATGTATGGATCAACAACAAATATATGTCTAGTATAATGATTATGATAATAACTTCAAACTAGCATAATGGACCTATAATAAGGATCATTTAGACTCTTATTAACCTAGTATGTTAAAATATTATGGAGTACCTAAGAGGGTAAAAAATATAATTTCTAACGAAAACAAGACCAACACATACAATACCTACAAGGCTCATAAATGAGAACCCACCGAAAACCATCAGGAGGTTCAAGTGGTGTAGAAGTAACCCAATATTCTCTTGTCATCACTTTGATGTATTTTATTTTTGAGCCTTCACAGTGTTGTATCTTTGGAGGCAATTCTAGGATGGAGAATTGTGCCAAAGTATCTAAGTAAGGTCTTTCATTTAATTTCAAGACCACTAAATCAAACCATTAACACTTGTACAACCTAAAATCTTTTGAGATTTTCAAAGTGATGATTTCCACTCCTAACAACATATAATCCTAAAATTAATTTTGACAAAGGAAAGGAGAAGATATATCATAATTAAAAATTCATTTTGAATACTTAATCAATCATGTATAGTATATGTGTCTATAAAAACATCTACATCCAACAAATATACATTTAAGAGATGAAAAAAGGGAACAATTAAATGATACGGAGGTACTAATTTAAACAGCCTGTTCAATTAGCTAGTCTCAGAAATGACGATAAATTTGCAACATGTTGTCAGGGAAGTTAATATATAACTTAGAATCTCCCTAAATATATATTACTTGGAACATGTGATGAAAAACATAAATGAATACACCAGAAAAACTCACATGAACATAACCACACAAAAAAATAAAGTCAAAATCCCTTGATTATCTTTTAAAAGATTCTAGAGAAGTACAATGATGTTTCTTGGATATCACAAAGGTTCAACCCCCTTTACTTCGAATTACAATGCATATATAGAGTGCAATTCAAAAATATCTAATTTAATACAATCCTTTACACAAATAAAGGCTTATCCAAAATAATTTGGATATATCTAATTACTACAATTTAAAAATAGAAATATGAAACTGAATATGGAAAATCAACACATTATTTGAGGGTGTTGTTTGCAACTGCTACCTAGAAATATGCAGTTTCTCTTTGTGCTCCTTTCTTTGTTATACTGACACCTAAAAAACTGCATGATGTTCCTGCTTTTTTGTGCTACTGCCTGAAATTCTACATTCAGTTCACTCCAAAAGTTCAAGGAACTTGTCTCATTTTTCATGAGATGGACATGAAAATTTAATTACCTTTCTTTAAGCTTCATCAACTTTTGTATACTTCTCAAATGTTGGCTTAGTAATGAATAAATGATGGACTTCATGCAAGATAAATAAGTCACATTCTAAGTCTTCTATAAAATCGTTTCCACTTATGATTCCTTTTACCTTAGCAAATATTAACTTATTTGATGTTGTGCCATGTAATTTGTATTGGTAATTCTCAAGTGGAATCAATTGGATGCTAGAATCCCCTTAAATATGGAAGTCCTTTTTACTAAGGATAGAAAATTTTCTATGGAATTTTTTAACTTGAGCTTCCAAGTTTTGACATTTATTTTCTAGGAGCAACATTAAGTTCCTTTTTGTCAATACTTTCTGACCTCTAGGATTTTTTATGTCCTATCTTCGATTCCAATCTCTTCAAGTTCATCTTTTGTCTTTGAGTTCAACACTTTAATGATCCTTTGTGCTTCTCCTAATTTATGATCCAATTATTCTTTAATTTCTGTTATGGCCACATTTGCTTTCTATACCAACTACTCCTGTTAAAAAATTATCTCAATGGATGTCCACATCTCTGAGATGGTTGAATTAATATCTCTCCAGATTTTATCCTTTTCTTCAGATAATGTCTTTGCACTGATTGAATCATCCATGTATTTTTCAAGTTGTTTAGTTAGCTTGAAATTCTTCTGCACCTCCGAAATACATGCATTATCTGCCTTAACTTTATTTTCTTACATTCTCTGTAGGGATGATTTCAGTTTATCTATTTCCACATTTCTTAAGGACATATATCGCATGGCCTTTGATAAATTCTTAGTGGCTTCTTTACTGGTTGATTCTATTTGCACTGTAGAAGTTCCTGCAATGATTTGTTGTTCCTTCTCTTTCAATATATTTTGCAAATTTGCCTCCATTTTCTAAATCTAAATATTCCGTTCAACTATCGTCTTCAACATATTTATTTCTCTTTCTCTAGCTTCCCCACTTCCTGAATTTGGGGATGTTCTTTTGTTGGTAATTTTAGTTGTTTTTTGAGTGCTTGAATGCTTACATTCTTGGTTTTGATGATCTCTTCAACAACATTAACATCATTAGGATATAATCTTAATTTTATTACCAAATCTTCTAATTCTTTTTATTCTAGTATCTTTAGCTAGGTAAGACATCTTTTGTAGCTTGGGCTATGAATGAACATTGTTTAAGGAAGCCTATAATTTTGATTCTTCTATTGAAAACAGCAACAAGAAATGCTAAAAATAGAAATGCTAAAAATAGCATTGCTATAAACAGCATTCTAGGATATACTCCAACTCTGTTGGAAATAGCAAAAAATAGAAATGCTAAAAATAGAATTGCTATAAATAGCATTTCAGGATATATTCCAATTTTAATTTGTGCTTGAATTAAAATTGAGAATTAAAATTCGAATTTAGTCGCACTAGTTGTTTGAAAAATAATTAATTAATTCATCTTGAGTTAATTAGTTGGAGAAAATCAAACACGAAGTCTATGTGAAGACATGCAATAGTTATCCCTTTGGTTGAGGAGGTTATCCCTTAATTAAGGAGATCAAGATGAGTTGTAATTAGTTAGCTTAGTTAACTGAGTTAAATCCAGTTAGATTATTTCCAACAGTTTGTGGAACTGATTGTGAGTTTAGTTAGTTAATGCATACATGCATGTAACTAGTGTACTTCAGATAACTGAATAATCTCTCATAAATAACTCATGCATGTCAATTCAGAGAAAGACCCAGTTGAGATTAAAGGAAGGGATAGTGTACTATTAGTTGGAGGAATTTTCCTATAAAGGAAACTCATCCATGTAGAAGGAATTATCTCCTTCAGGATTGCGTTGTTATTTTAGAGGTCAGCGTTGTGTGTGAGGTGAGAATCACACAGGTTGTAGCTGGAGGACCTAGGAGAAACTGCGCAAGGAAATAGGAGGCTTGGAGGACTAAAGGAAGGCATATGTGTTGTCTATTCTGCCTATGAGCAGCATTGAGGGATTGTATTGAGAGCTGGATAGCTTGTGAGCTAAATCTTTGTGTAATCCGAAGATATTTCCACTTGTATGATAATACAGAGATTGGTGTTTTTAGCTGAGGAATTCCCCAGTGTATTCTTCTTTGTTCATGTGTGATTGTTTCTTCTTCATATGTTATATGTGTTCTATTTGATTTTGCTCAAAATTGATTAAGCTTCTACAAGTTTGTTTGTGGAAGTAGATCAAGTATTTTGCTTTAGTATATTGCATTATCAGGTGATCTACAGTGAGAATTTCTACATGGTATCAATCAAAGGTGATCAAAGGGGAGAACAATATACAAAGAAGGGAGAAGTTCAAAGGTTGAATTTCTTGATTATAGAAATCGAATTCTTATCACATCTCAAATTTCACCAATGGTGTTCAATGGTTTGAGACTCGAGTATGCCTTGGATGGCAGCTCGAATTACATAGCATGGAAGGATTGCATGGAGGTGGTATTGAGGACAATGGTTTGAAGGACTTCATTGATCAAGAAGTCCCTAAGCCAACAATAGCTAATGCACAATAATTGGCAGAATGGAAGAAATGTGTGGTGAGAGCGAGGAGGATTCTTCTGGAGGGAGTTCGAGACCATATTGTCTCAGGTCTGCATGGGAAGGAGACACCTTTTTCAATGTGGAAGACATTGAAGGATCTATATTAGAACAACATCGACCAGAGGAAGCTGGTGCTGAAGGACAAGCTTCGGAAAATTAAGTGTGAAAAGAGTGACACGATATCTACATATTTGAACAAGCTCACCACCTATAGAGATGAGCTTGGAAGTGTAGGAATCACGACAGTCGATGATGATATGGTGAGTCTTGCTCTCCTCAGTCTTCCTAAGACCTAGCATAGCTACCAGGACTCAATGAATGAAAGAGAGAAACTGCTAGATTGGGAACAACTATGGTCAGATCTGATGTACAAGGAGATTAGGAAGAGCACCAAAGATGGTTCTTCATCCAAGGACGACGAAGAAAATCTAGCCTTAGCTAGTAAGGCAAGGAAACAGAAGGAGAAGGATTCTCATCCAAAATTGAGTTCTTCTCATGGAGGGAAGAGGATTGACAAATATAAAGTGCAATGCTTTAATTATCATGAGGTGGGCCATCATGCAACTAATTGTCCATTGAAGAAATCCAAGAAGGGATCCTCGGAAGGATCTGAAGGTGAGGCATTGGCCTCTCAGTTCGAATTAGATTTTACCCTAATCACATGCATGGTTTCATCTATGAAGGGTTGTGGTTAGTTTCTTGACAGTGGAGCCTCATTCCACATGACCGACGATAAGAGTTTGTTCAATACCTTGGAGAAGAAAGACCTCAAGATACACATAGAGATGGGTGATGATGGAAGGTACTGTGTTTCAGGTGAAGGTACGATTGCTTTTTAGAGGGAGCATGGAGCTCGCATCACCTTGATAGATGTGAAGTATGTGCCAGGACTAAAGAAGAACTTTTTATCGATCACAATGTTGGAGGACAAAGGCTATGATGTAGTATTCGTTAAGGGAAAGGTTTTCCTTAGACACATCACCACGAGACACGTGAAGTAGATCGGTTCACAAGTAAAGAACCTGTATGCACTTGAGGTACATGATGCATGCAAAGCCTTGAGGAGCAAGGCAACTATTAGAGACTTGGTGGTTGAGAGGGAGGGTAAATTACCTCGCAACATGCAACCTCAGAAGAAGTCTCAGACAATTGTGGAGGAGCCACAATTGGTGAAGCAAATTCAAGAGGTTGTGGAGTAGCCACAATTGGAGAAGCAGAGAGGATACTGAGTGGAGGCATCCACTCATGCAGAGACATCCAATAGGGGGGAATTTTGAGCCAAGTGGGAAGAGGGATCACATTCAGCAATACCTCTAGGTGTGAGGTGGAGTGGTGTGAAGTGATAGTCCCAAGAAGGCTGAAATAGGGGTAGGATCCTTGAGGTACCCAACCTCTTTGATTATACCTTGCTACGGGAGCCCCGACGAGGAGTAGCAAGACTGGCTGAGTGAGTAGAGATAGATGCAGATGGAGTGGTAGAGGAAGCTTCAGCATCAGAGGATGTTTCTAGCCCTACAGGGAGGTCAATTGGGAGATCAGTTACTTACTTCTTAGTAACTGAGTTGCAGTGCAGTAGTGGGCAGCACGATGCAACATGATGAGAGGAGATGCAGTGCAAATGCAATGCTGGGAGATAGGACCAGCAACAACACAAATGCAGTAGGAGGAATCAATGTGATTGATGCAGTCAGAGATCAAAGTGACAAAGGCTAGAGCAGTCAGATACTTAAGAGCACAAAGGTGTAGAGTTTTCAGTCGATAGAGGCAATAACAGTCAGAGACTTTGATGATAGAGGCATCATTCTGATTCAGGTTAGATATTTTTTGTGTTCCTAGAGTTGTTGGAGCAACAACACTTGAGAGAAGTGTTGCATGCAAAACATTCCAAAGGTTCAGGATCGGGTTTGAGTTGAATGCCTTTCTTGTTGAGAGGGAGTGTTGAAAATAGCAACAAGAAATGCTAAAAATAGCATTGCTATAAATAGCATTTTAGGATATACTCCAACTTTGTTGGAAATAGAAATAAATAGAAATGCTAAAAATGACATTGCTATAAATATCATTTCGGGTTATATTCCAATTTTAATTTTTCCTTGAATTAAAATTGAGAATTAAAATTCGAATTTAGTCTCACTAGCTGTTTGAAAAATAATTAATTAATTCATCTTGAGTCAATTAGTTGGAGAAAATCAAACATGAAGTCTATGTGAAGACATGCAATAGTTATCCCTTTGAATGAGGAAGTTATCCCTTAATTAAGGATATGAGGATGAGTTGTACTTTGAGTTGTAATTAGTTAGCTCAGTTAACCAAGTTAAGTCCAGTTAGATTAGTTCCAATAGTTTGTGGCACTGATTGTGAGTTTAGTTAGTTAATGCATGCATGCATGTAACTAGTGTATTTCAGATAACTAAATATTCTCTCATAAATAATTCATGCATGTCAGTCCAGAGAAAGACCCAGTTGAGATTAAAGGAAGGGACAATGTACTATTAGTTGGAGGAATTTTCCTATAAAGGAAACTCATCCATGCAGAAGGAATTATCTCCTTCAGGATTACACAGTTATTTCAGAGGTCAGCAGTGTGTGTGAGGTGAGAATCACACAGGTTGCAGCTGGAGGACCCAAGAGAAACTACACAAGGAAATAGGAGGCTTGGAGGATTAAAGGAAGGCATATGTGTTGTCTATTCTACCTATGAGAAGCATTGAGGGATTGTACTGAGAGTTGGATAACTTATGAGCTAAAGCTTTGTGTAATCCAAATATATTTCCACTTGTATGATAATACAGAGATCAGGTTTTTTAGTTGAGGCTTTCCCCAGAGTATTCTTCTGTGTTCATGTGTGATTGTTTTTCTTCATCTGTTATATGTGTTCTATTTGATATTGCTCAAAATCTATTAAGCTTTTGCAAATTTGTTTGTTGAAGTAGATCAAGTATTTTTCTTTAGTATATTTCATTATCAGGTGATCTATAGTGAGAAATTCTACAGCTTCCGTGGCAAAACTTGTCAATGCGAAATAGATCATCTCACCTGCTTGCTTATAAAGATCAATTTGAGAAAGGATGAATTTTCTTTGTGTCAAAAGAAAATACAAAAGTCTTGTAGTCCTTTGCACTTTTAGAAACTGGTAGCTTTGGCTCAAGGAATGCTAATTGAAACTGCCCTCTGTCAAGGTCAAATGTAGATAAAAGTCTAGTTTGAGTAGTGGAAGATTGTTTCCAAAACTCAGAATATGTAGAAGTTTTCATTGCTTCATTCTTCTTATTCATCTCTCTAAATCTTGCAAAATCACTATGTTGATATCAAGAAGGAGAAGCAAGGGAATATAGAACTATTTCTTAAGCTTATTCTATATAATACATACAATCGCTTGATAGTACCACTGTAGTATGTTCCTTTGGATTTCTAACTTCTGATGACTCTTCTTCTACATTCATTGTTTTCCTCCTTTTGAAAACTTTAAATTCCATTTGTCTATGACTTGAACCTGTAGGAGACATATTCTCAATGGGTATTTTCAATTATTTTACTGGTAATTCTCAAGTAGAATCAATTGGCCACTAGAATCCCTTAAACATGGAAGTCATTTTTTTTGGAGGATAGAAAATTTTCTGTCAAATTTTTTAATTTGAATTTACAAGTTCTAACATTTATTTTCTAGCTGCAACATTAAGTTCCTTTTCGTCAATACTTTTCTGACCTCTAGGGTTGTGTTTATCATATATTAAATTCCCATCTCTTCAATTTCATCTTTGGTCTTTGAGTTCAACACTTTAATGATCCTTTGTGCTTCTATTGATTTATGATCCAATTCTTCTTTAATTTCTATTATGGATACCTTTGTTTTTTGTACCTCCTGCTCCTGTTAAAAAGTTATCTCAATGGATTTCCACATCTCTAATATGGTTGAATTAATATCTCTCCATATTTTCTCCTTTGCTTCAGATAATGTCTTTGCATTGATTGAATCATCCATGTATTTTCAAGTTGTTTAGTTATCTCAAAATTCTTCTGCACCTCTGAAATATATGCATTATCTGCCTTAATTTTATTTTCTTACATTCTCTGTAGGGATGCTTCATTTTATCTATTTCCACATTTCTTAAGGATAAATATTCCATGGCCTTTGATAACTCCTCAGTGGATTCTTTACTAGTCGATTCTATTTTCAGTGTAGAAGTTCCTACATTGATTTGTTGTTCCTTATCTTTCAATATATTTTTCAAATATGCCTCCATTTTCTGAATCTGAATATTATATCCAACTATCATCTTAAACATATTTTCTTTCTCTTTCTCTAGCTGCCCCACTTCTTGAGTTTAGGGATGTTCTGTTGTTGGTAATTTTAGCTTCTTTCTGCGTGCTTGAATGTCTGCATTCTTGTTTTTAATGATCTCTTCGACAACATGAACATCATTAGGATCTAATATTAATTTTATTACTAAATATTCTAATGATTTTATTCTAGTATCTTTAGCTAGGGAAGACATATTTTATAGCTTGAGATATGAATGAATATTGTTTGAGGAAGCCTGTAATTTTGATGCTTCCATGGTAGAACTTGTCAATGTGGAATAGATCATCTCACCTACTTGCTTATTAAGATCAATGTGATCAATTGGGTGAATTTTCTTTGTGTCAAAAGAAAATACAAAAGTAGTGTAGTCCTCTACACTTTTAGGAACTACAACCTTTGGCTCAAGGAATAATAATTGAAACTACCCTTTGTTAGGGTCAAGTGTAGATAAAACTCTAGTTTGAGTAGTGGAAGACTGTTTCCAAAACTCAGAATATGTAGAAGTTTTCAATCCTTCATTCTTCTTATTCATCTCTCTAAATCTTGGAAAATTACTCTATTGATATGAAGGGAATCATAAGAATCTAGAACTATTTCTTCAACTTGTTGTAGAGAATACATATGCTTGCTTGGTAGTACCACTGTAGTAGGTTCCTCTAGATTTCTAACCTCTCATGACTCTTCCTCTAAATTCATTATTTTCCTCCTTTTTAAAACTTTAAATCCCATTGGTACATGACTTCAACTTGTAGGAGACATACTCTCACTAGGCCTTTTCAATTATTTTTCTTTCAACCTTGGGGTCTTTAGAGCTTTCTGACTCAAAATTTTCTCCTCCATCTCCTACAAGGTGTTTTCCTCCCATATCTCATGATTTGCATACTTCTCAATTTATGGTTAGATATATGAGTATAAGGAGATGATTTTTGTTAACTCTAATAGATGAAACTATTCCCAGAGGGTCATCAGGCCAACTGAAAGTCAACTTAAATGTCATGTGTTTCAATAGATTATCAACTTCTTGTTGAAAATAACAACAAGAAATGATAAAAATAGAATCCAAAAATTCCAATTTAATTTCTCCTTGAATTAAATTGTGAATTAAAATCGAATTTAGTCTCACCAGCTGCTTGGAAATAATTAATTAATTCATTATGGATTAATTAGTTGGAGAAATTCAAGTTAGAAGTCTTTTTGAAGTCATGCAACAATTATCCCTTAAATTAAGGAGATTATCCCTTAATTAAGGAGATAAGATTGAGTTATATTTGATTGGTAATTAGTTAACCCAGTTTACTGAGTTAAGTCCAGTTAAATTAGTTCCAAACTATTTGAGAAACTAATTGTGAGTTATCAGTCAGTTGATGCATGCATGCACTCAACTTGTGTACTCTAGATAAATAAAGATTCCCTCATCAAAAACTCATGCATATCTATTCTGAGAAAAACCCAGTTGAGATAAATGTCAAGGAAAGTGCACTATCAGTTGCATGTGTTTTCCTATAAAGGAAACTCATGCATGTAGTCTAGGTAAGGTTCCTTGAGGATTGCACAGTTCTAACAGTGTGTGAGATAGTGTTCCACTTGATGAGGTGAGAATCATCCACTAGGAACAACGCAAGAAAATAGGAGCTTGGAGGGAAGAGGAGAAGGCTTGTGAGAAGCCAGGATTGCTTGTGAGCATTTGTGAGGATTGTACTGAGAGCTTGCTAGCCGTGAGAGCTAGGCTTTGTATAATTCCTATGTATTTCCACCTTGTATTATAATACAGATAATGGGGTTTTTAGCTGAGGCTTTCCCCAAAGTATTTTCATGTGTATTATGCATTGATTCCTCTTCTTCTGGTTATATGTGTCCAGCACGATCTTGCTCAATCTTTAAGCTTCTTCAAATTGATAGTAGAAGTAGGTTATAGTATTTTTCTTTGATTTATATTGCATTATCATGTTAATGTTTAGTCAGATTTTTAATAGAGGTCTCAGAGCGAGATTCGTAGAGAATTTGCAGAATTTCTACACTTCTTTTCCATATGCTCTAGTATTAACTATAAATGGACCCACTTGTACCTTTAACTTAAATTAAGCCTTATGCTTCCTAGAAACAAAATGAATTTCATCCACGCTCATCCTTTGCCTAATAAATTCAAGAGCAAAAATTCTCATAGGCATAAAAACTAGCAGCTTGTATGGAGGTAATTCACAACCATAAACTTGGATTTCTGTAAAATTTTTGTAAAGATACCAATCTCCTACTTTTGATTGCTCACTGATATGTAAAATCATTTTGATCTCAATAGATATCCTAGGAACTACATCAATGCTAAGAAGACACACTTATAAGTATAAAAAATGATCAACAAAATCGTTGAAAGAATACTCCTCTGAATTTTTCCTGACCAATGAGGTCGAATGGATAACTAATTGTCGCCTTCCCTGTAAATCCAAATTTTGGAATGGAATTCTAAATCTTTCTAACTAGTGATACAGGAATAGATATACCAAAATTAATTGATGTTTGAAAGACCCCTCAACACTAAAATTTAGAAATTATTCATGGATAACATCTAATAAAAACTAACTAAAATTAATGAAAATAGAGGGATTTTTTCCAAATGAAAACACTGAGAGGAAAACTAAATGAATTCATCCAGCCATTGATCATTTTTTAATCCTAAAAGACAACAAACAATGGAAATAACATGTTTGGACATTTATGGAAAGATGGTAGAAGAGTATGGTGGATTTGTTCAAGGTAATTCAAAGTTTCCAGGAAGAAAGGACTTGAAAGTATGGGCTCGCTGCTGAAAGGTAAGTTTTTGATAAATTTCCATTAAAGAATCAACTGAAAAAGGATGAAGAGGACTATGAGGGTTTATCTTCAAAGCTTAAAAAATTAACTCTGGGGTTACAGAAAACAAGATTTCATTTTTTCGGGAAACTATGGCCCTTTGACTTGCTAAATATCGGCTTTTGCACTAGGTGATGAATTCAGGGAAGTGATGGGTTTGCAGGAAGAAAAACTGGGGCAACATGGACTCCCAAAAGTAGAATTCATCATTTGCATCTTCAAATTTCTGAAATGCCGAATTATGAAGTTCATAAAGGTCAAATTCACATTGGGTTTCTGTAATCTTAAAATGGGTATCAACAAGGGGAAATTCATCTAAATTGGGTACAAAATGTAAAGTCTGGACTTTCGACAGTTACTTTGGATTTCCCCTTCTGAGTTGCTCTTTTAGAAAATGAAAGAACAAAGAATGAATAAAGAAAATACATGGTGAATTTGTGGTTGGTAGCACTTGTTGATTTTTGCAATTGGCCGATTTGGTGTCACAAAATCTTCTAGCTAAGAATGATAGATGGAAAATCAATAGATTGATAACAACATTAAGTTTATCATGGGTTTTCAATTATTTTATTTCAATAATTTTTACTAGCGTGATTGTAATTAATAGCTAGAACGCTGGAAAGACAAATTCAATAATTTAGTGGTTGAAACATTAAATGAGTGGGGAATTATAGAGATATTTAATTTGGCGGAATATTTGGCGGTGGGCTAAGGTAGTGGGAGCATTTGCAGACTGCAGAGGCGATTTGTGGGCGGGGGGGTGGGGGTATTGGTAAGAGGGAAAAGAGGGGGGGGGGGGCGGCCGCTGAAATAATGGGAAAATAGAAACATAACAATGGGTGGTAGAGTGAATATCGTTTTGCAAACCCCACTGCCCCTCGTTAACCCTCAGAAGAGTGGGGGGTCCCGCAATCATTTAATAGTCATTGATCGGTGTGGGATTAATCGAGAGTGTTCAAAGCTGCCTAAGATTTAATTTATTTCAGTAGTAAACTTCATTTAAATAAAAATTTATTATTTAAATAATATGTGTTCATGCTATAATAAAATATAAAGTGAAATTTAATCTAGCATGCTTTATTACAAAGTGCATAAAGAAAATTACTTAATTGTTTTTTTGAAATCTATGTAATTTACAAGATAAATGCATAGAGAAAAAGAAGTTACAACACATAGGTGCGCTGATCTGTAAGACAATTATCCTTCCCAACTTTGTCTTTTGTATCAAAATCATACCCATCATGCCACAAGCTCCATTGAAGTATTATATTTTTTGGTGGAAAATTTTAAAGTAATATTGACGCAGGGTTCAACCTGAGTTGCAAACAAAGGAGGTCATTGTAGTCTAGCTTTTCGTTGACATTTTCACTCCCTTTCAGCAAAGGAGCATCTCACGTGAGGCAAGCGAGAACCATTACAATAATTAATGGATCTAAATCAGTACTTGAAATTCAAGTCTATATGCTATAGGATAAAATGCATGGCGTATGGAGAATGAAGATACCCTCAAAGGTCTTCCCGGGACCTTCGACAGACTGTAAGATTATCTGCAACCGTCACAAAGTTACATGCATTTTCATACAATAACTAACTATCAAAGTAGGAGACGTAGATTACCTCAAGCCTCTGTGTAGATTTGCTGAAGAGCACAATGCAGCTAGGTGGAAGTCCCCTGAGCCGGCTCCAGATCAAGTCCTACACATAAAAGAGACAAGCATAATCATAGCATACAATTTTGATAACTAATACACGAATACATAAAAGAACATCTAGTTACACATAACTAAGCTACTCATGCTAAAAGGTATTGGACAAACAAACAAATGAATGATAGTAACAACACCACAGAGTAGACAATACAACTGCAGTTCTATATTAATGTTGTAAGAGTGATTACGACCATCTGTTGTATGAACCTTCCCTTACCCGTCCATCTTCTCTCTCTCTCTCCCTTCTTACCGACTTCTTATGATTTGAGACTATGCTCAACATTCAAGTATGCTATCCTTGCAAATGCTTTGACTGCTATCACCATAGCCCTAGCTTTGCTTATGTAGCAATTGAGTTAGGGTTTCCAAGTTCCTCCTTGAGTTCCCTAGGGTAAAAGCAATGAAGTTGCATGGTTTTCAGCTCTTTCCCATTTGTCTTCTTCATTAGGATTAGAAATCCTCCAAATAGGTCGAATCTAGATGTTTCCTTGCTTTTCTTAAGTGATTTTAGGAACAAATATCTAGATATTTATGAGTCAATTTGTTCCTTTGATCCTTAGAACTTCACTAGGATCCACTAACGTTGTTCCCGAACTAGCAACTTGAGTTAGTTGGGTCACTAATACACCCTTAGGCTTGTAGAGAAGCTTTATAAAGTAGGGTGTCAGTGCATATCCATTGTTAGTGTGGAAACAAGGCATGTGATCTAGGTCTTTGCTGTATAACAGATGCCCCCTAAAGTATGAGATCAAAGGTTATGACGATGGCCGAAATACTTTACTTAACTATAATTTTCCTTCAAGAGAGAGAGAGAGAGAGAGGATCGGAGCTTCGGGTGGTATGGGAAACCTGATACAACACATATATATGAAACTACTAAAATCATGTCCTGAGTCGGGCATTCCCATGCTCAGTAGCTATGTCAAAGTGATTTTCTCCAAAGAGATATGATGATGCTGGCCGTCGATAAGCACAATGTGGATCCGTGTCATAATAGAATCATCCTGATAAATTGTCTCAAAAAAGAAATATACGCAACTTGGGAGAGGAAACAAGGCTGAGTGATGCAAGCCTCTACCCAAGGTCTTGATTTCTGCTTCATCGAACAACATAGATCGATACATGTGAATATATGCGTTGATGTTGAACATGCTTGAAATCATCTGATTACCAGTCAATAATGGATACTGTTAATAGACACGAGGAAGGCCACCAATAATGATGATGGTCTCCAATATGCATAGTACAATCTACTGAGTGTGAAAGATGTTTTTGTCGTCAAACACCCGTATAATCGCTTAACCAGGAGCAAATAATGAGAACCCCTGATCAAACACAAGGCAACCTGCCACTAATGTCTGCAAGTACCAAGGCACTGAATGTGTTTCTAGGTTCTCTTCCTAGATAGAGTGTTGAAGTCGATAGGAAGATACTTGTCTAAAGGTAGGCAATAACGTGTCCTACATCAATTGACATGAAACGGGACAAGAATGATTTTTTTTTTTGAGGAATCTTTGAGCATTGGGTATAAACAACAGAGGGCATGATGAAAGGATATGCTGGATGGATTGATGGAGGAAACAAAAGGTTAACCCTTGAACAATAGAAGACACAACAATGGTTTTAACCGTGCAGCACTAGACTCATGAACACCAAAGAGTGTTAAGATACAGAGATGCAATAACATCGGGGTATATAAGCTAAACTCGTAGGATTGTAGGATTCATATTGAGAGGCCATCACAAGGAAGGTTTATCTAAGGGAGTGCCATGTTCAAGTGAACGACTACTGCCAAACCATGATTTCTAATACTAAATGCAGTTGTAGTGTCCACTTTCCCCGTCTGATTAGTTTAGCGAGTCCAAATGGGTAAACTCGTCGATATTTTCATATTTTAAGAGTCTAAAAAGGACACAAAAAGAATGACTCTGTGCCCTATCTGATTAGTTTAATGAGTCCAGACAGGAAAACTCGTCGATCTTTTCATGTTTTAAGAGTCTGAAAAGGATCGTAAAAAGAACGACTCTATATCTTTTCTGTGTAATTTAATGAGTCCAGGCTAGACAACTCGGTGGTCCTTTCATATTTAGAGACTCTGAAAACATCGTAAAGAATGAATCCATGGTGGTCCCTTTGTCATAGTTGTTAACTGGGTGTGACAAAAGGTTAATAGTATACTCGGATCAGTTACTTTTCCATAAGTTAATGTATTGAATTCGGATAAAGAGAAACCTATGTTCAATGGATGTCGACCTCATTTTGTTACGAGTATGAGGAGACAGACTAAACTTGTTTTTTGTCATGAATTTTTAGTGAGTCACGCTACGACAAACTCAATACCTTCATCAAATTTTAACGAGTCAAATGAAGAAAAATCAAGGTATCTTTTTCAATTTCTTGAGCAAGGAAAAAGAGGTAAAATAACTACTCATTCCTTATTCGTAGATTTAATGAGCCCGAAGAAGGGGAAAAACTCAGAGATTTTTCGATTTAAGAGCGAGAAATGGTCCCAAAAAAGCAAGTGCTCATGTTTTTGCCATAGACTTTTAACGAGCCCGGTGACAAAAACTCGGGATTTTTCAGTTTAACGAGCAAGAAAAGTACCTAAAAGAATGCTCAGGTCATCTCTATAAATGTTTAACAAGTCGAAAGATAAAACTCGGGATTTTTTCAGTCTTATGAGCGAGAAAAAAGTGCCTAAAAAGAATGCTCTAATGGTCTTTTTCAGTTTAATGAGCTAGAAAAAGAGCGAAAAAGAGTTGCTCAGACCATCGTGGTATATGTTTAACAAGCCAAACGATGACAAACTCGAGGATTTTTCAGTCTTGAGAGTGAGAAAATATCCCATAAAATAATATGCGCATATCTTCTTTGTAGTAGTTTAACGAGCCCAAAGAAGGAGACTCAATGTTTTTCGGATTAATGAGTAAGAAAAATAGCATAAAAAGAATGCTCGATCTTCTTCGTGGTAGTTTAATGATCCTGGAGAAGGAGACTTGAGATTTTTTAAGATTAACAAGCAAGAAAAATACCATAAAAAGAATGCTCGATCTTCTTCATGGTCATTTAACGAGCCCAAAGAAGGAGACTTGAGGATTTTACGAATTAACGGGTAAGAAAAATACCATAAAAAGAATGCTCGGTCTTCCTGATCTCATGCTTGACAATAGAAGGGTCTATGCCATGCATTTTTTCATAAGACCAAGGGAAAACATCGCAGAAATCCTTAAAAGGGTAGGTGAAGCTCACAATTTCCTCAGGATTGTGATTGGCTCCAATCTGTATGTTTTCCACGATGCTTGTCATGACAAAAATATTGATGAGTAATGCTTTTGAAATATTTCCCCTATTTCCTTTTGAGTCCAAAGTTTGGATAGTCATATATGGCGAGGGAACAATTTCATGTGCGTCAGGTGACAGGATTTGAAGGGGCATCATGTCCGAATTAGAAATTGAAACACGATGGTGTGAGTCCTCCCAAGGTCGCTCTTCTAAACTCACGATTTCTCTAATAGCTTCATCCGTAGGTAGGACTTGATTGAGTGGATTGAAAGAAGGAGCCTTTATGGGAGGGACAGTGGTACCATTGGCTGTAACCAAAGTGACCAAAGATTCGGATGCAGATTGAATGGCTTGGTAGGTTAATTTAGTTGGTGACAACAACTTTTTTTTCTCCGTAAGTGTCAATGTCTGAAGGATCCAGTAGGATCCATGGATCAGTCTGTTCATGAGGAATGGATGAAAGCATGTTGACCATGTGTGAAACCTTCAATGAATGAAGAGGGAAACAACCCATCAGGGAAGAAGCCTTTAGTAGACCAGTACCGATATTGATTTAAGAGTCAGGTACACCACCCACTAAGGGTATAAAGCTGCTAGGTAATGGAGAGTAATCTAGGGTGCAAAAGGACAGCTGGTCCACTGTGACTATCTTTCCATCCAAGGGGAAGAGGATGATACAAAAGACCGAAGACACAACAACCTTCATGGCATAAGTCCAAGTGTGGCCCAAAAGCAGATTATAGTCGAGTTTATGATCCATGACTTCAATATCTACTTTTATGGTTTTCCCACTCAAGGTGATGGGATAGCTAGCTAGGTAACCTTTTGGGATGAAAGTGTTTCCGTTGAAAGCTTTAAGGGAATTTTATGGTAGGGATAGGGTTGGATAACCTAGAGCGAGCCAACATGAAGCCAACATGATGCAGGTAGAAGCATTTTCGTCGATGACAGTTCTATGTATACCTTTACATTTCGAAAAAATTTGCACTTGAAATGCAAGCTAGTGAGAAAGGGGAGGTTTACACTTTTCCATGTCGAAAATTGCAAGAATGGAATCCTGTGGGTCAATACCACTAATAGTCATAAGCAAAGCTTTCCTTTGTGTTGGGCATGTTTGTAATACTTCGAGTGCCGACATAGCCGACAGTGCTTGCGCCAAGTCTTCTACAATGCCGTAGTTTTGGGCGACATGTGCAGATGTATTGTGCATTGTGCGTCAAAGTGCCCCTTTGGGGGGGTGTGAATTACAAGGTCAGCAATTGGCCTTTTGATATGCAAATTTTTGGGTGGCAATGGGTTTTGACTTTAGGAAGGTTCCTCTACATGAGTGACAGGAGATCCATAGGATTTGGCTCTTGTTTGTAGATCTACCATTTCAAAGGTGTAAACAGTAGAAGATCCTTCACCAGATGAAGGATTTTGCGAACCACCATTGCCCCCTTGCAAGGGTTGGGGGTGGTTGGCAATGAGGTGTTGCTGCTCCTGCGCGGGGAAGGATTATTAAGGATAGCGGGGGTATTACCAGTATCCTTGTTATTAATGAAATTTGTGCATTCCTGAAGACACAGACACAGATATGTCATGCGGTATTCAACACAGATTTTGCAAGGGAATCGAGCGAGTTTATCCTTTCCATTGTTAGAGGGCTCAACAACCTTCTGCTTTGGGTTGTACTGTTTTGTTGACTGCTCTTCAGAAGGAGTGGTCTTTTTCTTATTCTTCTTGTTCTTACCATCGGAATTTTGTGTAGACTGCACAGAGTTTATCATAGTGGTAGGAAAAGCAGTCGATTTGGTAGAGGGGTCCACTGACATCTGGTCAATGTGGCCGGTGAGTTGTTTTACAACAGCTCAGAGGTTGCACTGATAATCCCATCGGCGTGCACTCTGGGGTGCTGAGTAGTGGAAGCATTGGAGTTGTGAGGGGCATTGGGGATTACATCATAAAGAGTGCCAGACTATGAATGTTCAGATCTAAGTGCTAGGCACGATGTATGGATTGGTATTCTGTGACCACACCACCTAAAGTGACATCTTTAGCAATTTGTGGGAATAACGACTTGCAAAACTAGTCCGCTAAGAGATAGTCTGGGAGGGGAGATTTGACTAACCTCTGCCTACGTCTCCATTCATGTATATGATCAAAGATGTGGGTGGCGGTATCCTGATGTAATGAAGTGAGAAGCTCTGCCCCAGTCTCATAGCGGATGGGTAGCTGGAAGTGCTTTAGGAATTCCATCGCTAATGCATCGAAGGTGTTTATTGACGCACCTGGTAATTCAATGTACCATTTAGCTACATTGCTAGTGAGGATGTGGGGAAAAAGATGTAACTAGACACTAACATCCACCATGGAGTTAGAAACACTCCAAAGATGGTAGGTGGTGATATGAGTGCCTGGATCCTCCCCTTGTTTCCCATCGAACTTGGGGATGTCTGTTGGTATTTTATGCGGGATTGGCGACCATTGTAAGTTATGATAGATGGGGTCATTTGTAAGTTTGTACAAGTCGGGGATATCCAACGTTGCCAAGAAAGGCAGAGAGTGTGGTGCCCCTGACTCGGACCAAGGTGATGACATCTGACTTGAGGAGCCTTGTGCTCCTCCCATCATTTGAGTCTCAATATTATACATGGGCTACATGGTATAGTAGTTGCCTTGAGCTATGGAGTTGTAGTGTGGATTTCCATGGGGTTTTTGATACTGGGGTATAGAATTGCCCTCAATATAAGTGGTCCTCCCTTGACTCATTTGAATTTGTGAGTAGGGTGCCCCCATGGATTGGTTGGGACCTCCTTAAGGATTCTTGCCGATCACAGAACTAACCATTTGTCCTTTATTGACATAAGGAATGCTCATACCAATCAACGACTGACCATGCATGCCTGAGAACGGAGGGGGAACTGTTATGTTCCCTACCAGCATGTGCATTTTGGGAATGCCCCTAGATACTTGAATCTGGGGGTTTGAACTATATAATGCAGCTGACCATATTTTTGGTGGATGGAACTGCACCCATATTGCTATATTGAGCATTATAGGGAGCGCTATATGTAGCACTTGTTGAAGGTATGCAGTTTGACACTAAAGGGGTGGAACCTGGCATCAGTTGGATTCCACTCATAGAGGCTGTCATGTGAGTGGTTGTACTTGGGACAAATGGGATAGCGGGGTTCACCATCGATGGTGTTGTGGTGACTGTTGACTGGGGAAGTGATGGAGGACCAAAAGTGTCTGTGAAGTTCCATGACCGGTTAGTCGTCGACGGGATGTATGGAAATGTTCCACCTATAGAAACATGGAGTACAGGTGCTGCTGGAATCAAAAGTGGGTCCAACGGATTTGTGAGCATAGGGTTAAAGTGAGGAAGGAATCCTTCAGTGAAGAAATCCTCTGGCTAACTTGAACCATTGGTTGTCCAAACAGATTCCGTGTGAGATCTGGGAGACTGATTCCCCGAAGATGGGGAATCTGTTCACTGGAGCTTGCCAGATCTTCCACAATGTGTGGAGCAAGTCCTAGCAATCGTCTAGATTGACGATGAGGGCCAGATGTAGCCGCAGTGACCGTTAATTTTTATCAATAAATTTTATCGTGGTATTTGTTAAAGTCTCAAATGATAACACTCGGGTGCCTAAAAATATTAAAAATACACTAAGTTGATCAATCAGCAAACAGAGGGAAATAATGCTGTCTGATAAACACCGATCACTAGAGATGAAACGTAGTGTCTCAATGAATAACAAAGAAGGTTTGCCAGATGTACAGTTACGATTACTCTAGAGCTTCGCCTGAACCTCACATTGAGGGGCCAAGTACTCTCGTGAAGATGAGCACCCTCCCAAAAACTGAAGACAAAGTAGGTCCATCTATGTTAGGTACGAGGGCAGACTACCCAAGTCACCTTGTTTAAGTCCCTAAAATTTTGGCCACTAAGGATACCTCAGATCACAGACACCACCGGGGGGGACGTAGTCACAAACAGTACGCTATGTGGGTAGGATACCTAAGTCCCCGACTCAGCTCCAAAATCTCCGAAGGGATCCCCAATACATAGAATACCCAAAGGAGTTGTAAGAGAAGGAAGGCTACCTTCACTTACAGTCCGATGTTGTCTTGTATTTAGCTCCACTTTTACTAGAGTCATCCCAATAGTATGAGTGCAGAAGGAATTTTCTCTCTTTTAATGACACTATTTTGGTTTTCAATCTTGGGTAATTTACTCACACTGCCTATCCTAAGATCCTAGCCTGAACTAATGTTTTTTTGCTCATTAAAGAGTTATTGATTGATTTTAGGTAACTTTTATGTGTACTTTTTGTTGTCTTTGGTAGGGGAGTTGACGTATGAAGTGTGATAAGACTCTAACTCGATAAATCATGCACAAGACAATGCTTTAAAAAATTTCCAATTTGATGAAAACAAGTTGTATTCTACAGGTGAGAGTCTTTCACATATTCATATTCTTTCCATCCATCCTAGTCATTTAACACATGCATAACCAACGGAAATCTTTCCAATGCTTTCTTAAAAACTACTTGAAACCAAAATAAAGCAGCTTTTAACCAGCTAAATAGAAGAATGCATAAAAATTGTGGATCTTTCTTTCATAAAAAATGCTTTTAAGAAAGAAAAACAAATTTTTTTTCCAAAAAAATAACTTTTAGGACACCTATTTTGCTAGAAAAATGCAGTAACAGATCCTCTTTCAGTCCATGAGAAGGCTTCCTATCCCTTCTCGTTTGTAGACATAGCTAGAAATCAAGGTTTTGGGAGACTAACGCTCTATAGCAATGGCCATATAGAGTTAATAGGTCCACTAACACTCCCTATGAGCAGACATAGTGCTTTATAAAGCACTATGTAGTCTGCTAACCTACGTTAGTGTGGGGAAATAGTAAAAAATGGGCCTTCTCAGATTTGATTCAGTGATGAATACATGTAGGCAAGATGCAACAAGGTTTTTGGTGCATCAGAAAGGGAATGCAGAAGTATAGCGTGGTCTTAGAAGGAGGAGGAAACTGAGAACTTTCCAGGTAAACCGAAAACTAGATGTATAGTCCCCAGCGGAGTCGCCAACTCTGCTATAGGATAAAATGCACGGTATATGGAGAATGAAGATAGCCTCAAAGGTCTTCCCAGGACCTGCGGCAGATTGTAAGATTATCTGCAACTGTCACAAAGTTACATGCGTGTTCATACAATAACTAACTATCTAAATAGGAGAAGTAGATTACCTCAAGCCTCTGTGTAGATTTGCTGGAGAGCACAATGCAGCTAGGTGGAAGTCCCTTGAGTTGGCCCCAGATCAAGTCCTACACATAGAAGAGACACGCATAATCACAACATACAATTCTAATAACTAATACATGAATGCATAAAATAACATCTAGTTACACATAACTAAGCTACTCATGCTAAAAGGTATTGGACAAACAAATAAATGAATGATAGTGCCAACACCATGGAGTAGACAGTACAACTGCAGTTCTATATTAATGTTGGAAGAGTGATTACAACCATCTGTTGTATCAGCCTTCCCTTACCCCTCTAGATTCTCTCTCTCTCTCCCTTCTTACCAACTTCTTATGATTTGAGACTATCCTCAACAATCAGGTATGCTATCCTTTCAAATGCTCTGACTGTTATCACCATAGCCCTAGCTTTGCTTATGTAGCAATTGAGTTAGGGTTTCCAAGTTCCTCATCAAGTTCCCTAGGGTAAATGCAATGAAGTTTCCATGATTTTCAGCTCTTTCCCATTTTCCTTCTTCATTAGGATTAGAAATCCTCCAAATAGGTCAAATCTGGATGTTTCCTTGCTTTTCTTGAGTGATTTTAGGAACAAATATCTAGATATTCACGAGTCAATTCGTTCCTTTGACTTTTAGAACTTCACTAGGATCCACTAACATTGTTCCCGAACTAGAAACTTGAGTTAGTTGGGTCACTAACGCACCCTTAGTCTTGCAGAGAAGCTTTATAAAGCAGGTTGTCAGTGCATAGCCAGCGTTAGTGTGGAAACAAGGCATGTGATCTTGGTCTTTGCTTCAGCTATCATGTCTTTCCCCTCTAAGTTGACGAAGAGGTCAATTTGCTATATAACACTATCATGATATAGTTTAAGCCATTTTATTATATCGATGCAACTATATTATAACCAAACCATGTATTCATAGAAAAAAAACAGAGACATTATGGTACTTAACTAGAACATAATTTTTTTAAGAAGGGGCCATACAATCATTGGATTAAATATAACTAGTTATCCTAGGACTACTTTTCTTTATTAATAATACCCAGCCTTTATGTCACAGATAAATTAATCTTGTGAGATCTCACATCAGATATTACACAAGACTTTTTCAATACATGGACTAAAACTCCCTCGTAGATGTTGAAATGTGGCAACAAGAATATTCCAATTTTGATTTGTCCTTGAATTAAAATTCAAATTTAGTCTCACCAGCTGCTTGAAAAATAATTAATTAATTCATATTGAGTTAATTAGTTGGATAAATTCAAGTTAGATGTCTTTCTGAAGTCATGCAACAATTATCCCTTAAATTAAGGAGATTATCCCTTAATTAAGGAGATAAGATTGAGTTATATTTGAGTTGTAATTAGTTAGCTCAGTTTACTGAGTTAAGTCCAGTTAAATTAGTTCCAAACTATTTGAGGAACTAATTGCGAGTTATCAGTTATTTGATGCATGCATGCACTCAACTAGTGTACTCCAGGTAACTGAAGATTCTCCCATCAGTAACTCATGCATGTCTATTCTGAGAAAGACCTAGTTGAGATTAAAGACAGGGACAGTGTAATATCAGTTACATGTGTTTTCCTATAAACAAAACTCATGCATGCAGAAGGAATTCATTCCTTGAGGATTTTGTAGTTTTATAGAGTGTGGGTGATCAGCGTTCCACTTGGTAATAAGAGGATCACCCATGAGAAACTGCACAAGTAAATAGGAGCTTGGAGGGCAGAGGAGAGGGCTTATGAGAAGTTTATTTTGCTTGTGAGCATCCAGGAGGATTGTACTGAGAGTTGGCTAGCTGTGAGAGCTAAGGCTTTGTGTAATTCTAATGTATTTCCACCTTGTATGATAATACAAATAGTGGGATTTTTAGCTGAGGCTTTCCCCTGAGTATTCTTCTGTGTTTCATGTGCATTGATTCTTCTTCTGGTTATATGTGTTCCGCTTGATCTTGCTCAAATCTTTTAAGCTTCCGCAAATTGATTGTGGAAGTAGGTTAAATTATTTTTCTTTGATTATATTGCATTATCAGGTTAATCTACAGTCATAATTTCTACATGGTATCGGAGCAAAGGTTATCGGAGCTATGAATAGTATAATGAGAAGAGAATTCGAAATTTGAAGTTCAGGGTTGGAGGTGCAAAATCGAATTCTTATCATACTTCAAGGTTCGCCAATGGCGTTCAATGGATTGAGACTCGAGTATGCCTTGGATGGTAGCTCGAATTACATAGCATGGAA
The DNA here is from genome assembly GCA_000404065.3 of Pinus taeda. Lineage (NCBI taxonomy): Eukaryota > Viridiplantae > Streptophyta > Pinopsida > Pinales > Pinaceae > Pinus > Pinus taeda. The sequence continues at coordinate 57,663 of APFE031246475.1, read as the reverse complement.
AGATCACATGGAGGTTGTATTAGAAGACAACGACTGGAAGGAATTCATTGATCAAGAAATCCAAATGCCATCTTCAACTAATGCACAAGAGTCGGATGAGTGGAAGAAGTGTGTGGCAAAGGCGAGACAGATCATCCTCGAGGGAGTTCGAGACCATATTGTCTCGAGTCTCCATGGGAAGGTTACTCCATTTTCAATGTGGAAGACATTGAAGGACCTCTACTGTAACACTAGTGACCAAAGGAAATTGGTGCTCAAGGATAAGCTTCAAAGAATCAAGATGGAGAAGGGCGATACTATTTCCACTTATGTGAACAATATCACCACCTGCAGAGATGAGCTTAGCAGTGTGGTAATAACTACTTCCGATGATGATATGGTGAGCCTCCCTCTCCTTGTCCTTCCGAAGAGCTCGAATAGCTACCAGGACTCTGTGAATGGAAGGGAGAAACTGTTGAATTGGGAATGACTGTGGTCGGATCTCATGCAGGAGGAGATCAGGAGGAGCACATAAGATGGTTCTTCATCCAAGAATGATGATGAAGAAAATCTGGCCTTAGCAAGTAAGGCAAGGAAAGGGAATGGGAAGGCTTCCCATTCCAAATCGAATTATTCTCATGGAGGGAAGAAAGTTGACAAGTCTAAAGTGAGATGCTTTAATTGTCACGAGATGCGACATTATGTGACTAATTTCCCATCGAAGAAGTCCAAGAAGGGATCCTCGAAGGGATCGAAAGGTGAGGCATTAGCCTCTCAGTTCAAAATGGACTTTACCCTCATCACATGCATGTGTCATTGATGATGGGTTGTGTCTAGTATCTTGACAGTGGAGCCTCATTCCACATGACCGGTGATAAAAATTTATACAATGCCTTGGAGGAGAAAGACCTCAAGATGTGCATAGAGATGGGTGACGATTGAAGGTATAGTGTTTTAGGAGTGGGCACGATTTCTTTTTAGAGGAAGAATGGAGCTCCTCTCACCTTGACAGATGTGATGTATGTACCTAGGTTGAAGAATAACTTGGTATCGGTCACGATGTTGGAGGACAAAGGCTATGATGTTGTCTTCAGTAAAGGAAAGGCTATCTTAGAGCGAGTTCATATTGATGTGTATGGACCATTCTCGAAGGCATGCAACACAATGGTCTACTTGTAGAATAGAAGCCTGCATCACATACTTGGGCTGAAGACACAAGAGGAAGCTTTCTCCGGTAAGAGACTAGATGTGGGTCACTTCAGGATCTTTGGTTCATCAGTATATTGTCATGTGACAAAGGATGTACGGAAGAAGCTTGAGCCAACAATAGAGTTTGGGATACTTGTGGGGTACACTAATACACCCCACAACTATCGGGTGTATTTGCCTACCAGTCGGAGGACAGTGGTTCACAGAGATCTCAAGTTTGATGAGCAGAAGGCCATGCAAGTTTCCCTTGAGAGGGAGCTCTAACTATAGGTTGTAGTGGAACTATTGGTTCCTAAGGAGGAGAAGCCTCAAACTGATGTAGAGAAGCCACATGCAGAGGTTCCAGGAGTGGAGACATCCACTCAAGCAAAGTCTTCCAAAGATTGACGGAAGCGCACAAGAGAAGCTGACAGATTGTTGATGAATGTGAGAGAGAATGTGGGAGAACCATCTTCTCAGCGCAGACAAAGGAGGTCACCTGAGAGGTACATGGATATATGGCCCTTGTTGGGGACTATGTTGAGACCAAGCCATCTTCCTTTGAGGAGGTAGTGCAGCAATCGATTTGTGTTGATGCTATGGTGGAGGAGTATGACTCCATAGTTCATAATAGTGTTTGGGACGTGGTTCCGAGACCGGAGAACAATTCAGTTGTGAGTTCTCGTTGGCTTTACAAGGTAAAGCAATCTACTGATGGTAGTGTGTAGAAGCATAAGGAAATATTTGTTGCCTGTGGTTTTTCATAGGTCAAGGAGATTGACTATGATGAGAATTTTTCTCCTGTCGCAAGGTACTCATCTATCAGATTGATGTTGGCACTATCAGCACAGATGGGTTGGAAGATCCATCAGATGGATGTGAAGACTACATTCCTCAATGTAAATATTGAGGAAGAGGTGTACATAGAGTAGCTGGAAGGTTTTTAGACCTTCGATCATGCATGGCATGTGTGCCAACTTAAGAGAGCTTTATATGGGCTGAAGCAAGCACCTCTTGCTTGTTACACCAGGATAGACAAATACTTCACTGGGTTGAGCATCACAAAGAGTGAAGCAAATGCGATCCTATACCACATCATGGTGAAAGGTAACTCATTGATCATTGTACTTTATGTTGATGATCTCATATTGGCAGGTGTTGATCACTTGATCATGACTTGCGAGGAGGACCTTGCAAGAGAGTTCGAGATTAAAGACATGGGTCTCATGCATTACTTCCTTGGCATGGAAGTGTGGAAAAAGGATGGGGAGTTGTTTGTGTCTCAAGGAAAGTATGCCAACGAGATACTCAGGAGATTCCATGTGGAGAATTGCAAGCCTATGCAAACTCCTCTAGCAGGTAACTGGAGGATGGAGGATGCTACTTTAGCTGAAGTTGTAGAGGCTACTATGTACAGGTAGCTTGTGGGTTCGTTGATGTACTTAGTGAACACATGACCAAATTTGTGCTTTGTGGTGAACCCACTGAGTCAAGCAATGGTTTAGCCTACCAAGATGTTTTGGAAGGCATAAAAGAATGTATTAAGATACCTCAGAGGCACATCTTAGTATGGATTATGGTATAGATGGACAAAGGGAGTGAAGCTACAGGGCTTCACTAATGAAAATTAGGCAGGGAGTCCAACAGATCGAAAGAGCACAATAGGAGGGATTTTCAACCTTGGGTCAGCTGCAGTTTCTTGGTACAACAGGAAACAGAGGTCATTTGCACTCAGGTCGGCAGAGGCTGAATACATGGCTGCAAGTTAGGCAGCATGTGAGGCCATCTGGATGTGGAAGGTCCTAGTTGGTTTGTTTGATCAAAGGATGGAACCAACTATGATCTATTGTGATAATTAGAGTTGTATCAAACTCTCTGAGAATCCAATATCTCATGATAGGTCCAAGCACATCGACATCCGGTATCATGATCTCAGAGACTGTGTAGCGAAGAGGATCATATTTCTGCAGTATATTTTGATAGAGGAGAAAGATGCTGACATTTTGACAAAGGCATTTTCAAAGTGTAGATTCAAGTTCCATAGAGACAGGATCGGGGTGGAAGATAATCCCTTTCTTGTTGAGAGGGCCTGTTGAAATGTGGAAACAAGAATATTCCAATTTTAATTTGTCCTTGAATTAAAATTGTGAATTAAAATTCGAATTTAGTCTCACCATTTGCTTGAAAAATAAATGATTAATTTATCTTAAGTAAATTAACTGGAGAAATTCAAGTTAGAAGTATTTATGAAGTCATGCAATAGTTATCCATTAAATTAAGGAGATAAGACTGAGTTATATTTGAGTTGTAATTAGTTAGCTTAATTTACTGAGTTAAGTCCAGTTAAATTAGTTCCAAACTGTTTGAGGAACTAATTGTGAGTTATCAGTCAGTTGATGCATGCATGCACTCAACTAGTGTACTCCAGATAACTGAATATTCTCTCATTAGTAACTCATGCATTTCTATTCTAAGAAAGACCTAGTTGAGATTAAAGACAAAGACAATGTACTATCAGTTACATGTGTTTTCCTATAAACAAAACTCATGCATGCAGAAGGAATTTATTCATTGAGGATTGCATAGTTTTATAGCGTGTGAGATCAGTGTTCCACTTGGTAATAGGAGGATCACCTAGGAGAAACTGCGCAAGGAAATAGGAGCTTGGAGGTTAGAGGAGAAGGCTTATGAGAAGTCTATTTTGCTTGTGAGCATCCGGGAGGATTGTATTGAGAGTTGGCTAGCTATGAGAGCTAAGGCTTTGTGTAATTATGATGTATTTCCACCTTGTATGTGGTGAGCACCAGTATTGCAGAAATAATGCTGCAACTCCTGGGCTGCCTACTTTACTCTTATCAACCAGGTAGTTCGTAACAAACTTGGAAGCGACGATGTTGTATGCACAAGTACTAGTTCTTACTGTAGGCTATCACTTGGTCAACTAGTGCAAGATCACTAGGAGCTCAAGCCAACTTCTATGGATTCCAAAAGAATCTCTATATGTGATGAAAGAAAGGAAATATTACTCTACAGAGACTACTCTAATTGTAAAAAGGAAAAAGACTGAAATGTAAAGTAAACCTATCAACCCTACTTAACCAACTAATCCTACTTTTGCAGAAAGAACAATGAAAACCATGAAATGAATTCCATTACCTATTCAGGGAAGTAGACAACATCTACTCAAGCTATTTCTAGAAGTAAATGAGCAAAAAACATCTTTTTGGATATTTATGTATTTTTATGTGAAATTGACATGCATGTATTTTATTGTGTGTGAAGGTGGAAGCAAATAGGTGATGTTGAAGGGCGAATTTTAGGTTTAAGGAGATGTAGTATGGTGTATGTGGGTCCTAGGAGGTCTCAAGTGGCCTTCTTGAGGCTTTTCCCACACTCAGCCTCCAAAAGAAAGCCTATAGGAAAATCTACAGGAGGACATAGGGGATCTACATGAGGTCTACATGAGGATGTCGAGAGCAGTTTTGAAGCTTTTGAAGGTGTAAGAGTGGGTGGAAAAGGTATATGAAGGTTGGGATGATGTGGTAGGGTACCTAGGGTTCACCAAGAATCACTAGGAGAGGGAAAGATGATTGGGAGAGAGGAAGAAGTCCTACGGAAAAATGCAGAAAACTAAGGCAGATTTGAGGTGAACTTTGGGTGACTTGTAGGGCATGGATCAAAGGGAGAATGTGATAGCTGATAGGCTAACTTGTTGTGAGGAGAGATCTGTTGCAAAAGAAATGACAGTCAACCAATAAGATCAAGCAAGCAAGGAAGTGAGTACATCTAAAAAACTGAATTTTTCATCAAGCTAATCTAAACTATGATCCATGGAAATGAATGTTGAGAATGAAACAAGAAAAGAAAGCATGGAAAAATACTTATTGCAAATACAAAAATGAGCATGGTGGAAGATATCTAAAGCAAAGCATTAACCTTCTAGCACACTTGCAAACACTAGAAATCCTATGGAGAAGGAAAATATGTGTCTTTGGGGTAGCAAGAGGGTCTTTGCCTCAGTTCGTGGTCCCAAAGGGATGAAAAGAGGCCAAGGCACTATTGCTAGCCTTTTGAATCTTCTTTCTATCACTACTTAACCTGCTATAGAAAACACAAATGAAAGCAAACTACTAAACCATAAAAAAAAAAACCTATTCTTAACCAAGAAAGGAATTCATCTAACAACAACTAATCCATAAATTGAAACAAAGCATATAAATACAAACAAGAGCAGCTCGGATGCTTGGATTGGGCCCTAACCCAAGAGCTTCAGCCCTCTGAGGTAACTCAGTGCTATCTCAAAAAGGGTCTCATCTTTATTATCAAAATATTAATACGATTACATGAAACTATCCACAAAAGTAAGCTCGAAGTTGAGTAGAGTTTTACAATAGCAAAAGTACAACAAAAATCCGACAAAAATTCCACCCTAGTGAGGCCCTAGGCCTCTCTACTTACACAACTGAAGGTCCCAACAGCTTCCTTAAAATCAGGGAGGCTTGGCTCCTAAAACTCGAGATAAACATAAGTTATCATCCACTTTCTCGGCTACCTCCTAGTGCATTGATTTGGTTGTTTGTACTTCGAGCTGCATGAAGGGGGAATTCGAAGTGGGGAGTAACAAATGAGGGGGATTCCCTCCTATATATCCTCTCCTTTTTCCACTTCGAAATATTGCTTCCAATTTTCCATTGAATCTTTGACTTTGTCTTAAAAATTCAACAAAAATCTGCATTAAACACATATTAGACCTCATGGCATCATAACTAACTCAACTCACTCCATAAGCATAAATATAATTAAAAAACATGCAATAAGCTAAGAGAATGGTTGATTTAACTATGTTAGGAGGCAAAATGAGCCCATCTAATTACCCATGTATGGGGCTCATCATCACCCCCTACTGAATGTGTTGCTCATCCTCTAAGCAACTTGGTCCATCTCCTCATCTTTGATAGCCCTGGTGGCCTCTCTAGCATCCTAAGCTTCTAATGTTGTTTCCTCTTCCTTGTCATAGAAGCCTGCTTTTCTGTCTATCTCTTCCCACTTCCTCTACTCTTCTTCTTTAGTTCTCCCTTCTAGCATGCCTAATAGTAGTGTTGGACTCAGTTTGAGGCCAATCCAATGACCTGCAACCCCTCCATTGAGTGCTTGTACATTGGCACTCTCCTTAGTGTCTCCTTCATCCTCATTGAGGAATGATATTCCTTGATCTTCAGAATATGTGGTAAGGTGTTCCATCTCCTCATACATGCATGCACACAATCATCCCCAAGCAACCTTTCCATGTCCTCAAAATGTGCAATGGCTTGTGCTTGATCACATATATATCTAGGGGCAATTTGAGGATTATTTACAAGAAGTTGGTGTGTGCTGATGAGATCCACGGGATCTGATGGCTCTGCTCTAATCATTAGTGGCTCATTCTTCTCTCTGATCATCAACCCTTTTACTTTAGTTGCCCTTAACTCTTCATGGTTCTTCCAGGAAGCCATGGCCATTAGTTGTAGGTCCCCTAGCCTAGCATTGGGGTCCCACACATTCATGCTTGTGAGGGCCATATTATGCAAGTAAAATTATGCCAATTTTGCCTTATATTCTACAGTGCTTTGGTCACATAGGTCCATAAATTGTCTGTAATCTTGAAAAGGCATTGTGCCTCTTTGTGCCAAAGTCTTGATCTGGAATTGTAGCCATTGGTCCTTGAGGTGTAATCCATAGGATTTTTCTAGTGTTCTACATTGCAGTGCCTCCATGGATAAGCCAGCCATACATGCTGGGTTTCTTTCTCCTTTAGCTGCCTTCTTAGCGATTCATTTTCAGTTTGGAGTTGGCTTCTTGTAATGGCCACCCTATGTCTGACAGCACTTAACTCCCTGGCCATTTCTCTAAGCTTGTTCTACATGTGGCCAACATTCTCAACTCCCTTGGATTTGGCTATTTGTATCCACCTATGTGTTCTTATTCTTTCCTTTTCTAATTCAAAGAATAGTGGGATTGCAAATGTTTGTGGAATTATCCTTCCTCCTTCAAGGAGATGGTAATAGGAGGCAAGGTTGGGCTAGGGATCAGGTTCTTGTGGCTCTATATCTTCCTCCTTCACCTTTGGCTACTCTTCCATTCCTTTCTCAAGCTGTTGGGTCTCCTGTACCCTTGATAGTGTCTCCTGTAGAACTGTTTGTGCCTCGGGTCCCCTAGTTGCACTTTTTCCTTCCAGGTGTAAGATCTAGGAGTCCCTCTTTCATATGTGATAGGGGCTTTAGAGGGAGATTCTTCCCCTTTGACAGTGGGTGAATCTTCAATTGTAATGGGCACTATTGAAGATGGCTAGGGCTTTCCTGTTTTTATCCTTGTGCTTTTCCTGGACTTGAAATACATGGAGGCCTACCTTTTTCTCTTTTATTTTTGTTTAATTGATGTGCTCAGGGCTGTGAGGGTGGTTGTTGCCTCCCTTTCCAGGGTCTTAGGGTACCCTTCTCTTTGTTTTTCCTCTGCTACCTCTTTTTTCTCCTCCTTCTGCTCCTTTTCTATCTCTGTTTGCTCTGTTTCTTCTCCCTTCTCCTCTTCTATCTTAATTTCTTCCTCCTCCTTTTCTTGTCATGCTGAGTCATTGGTTGCTTCACCTTCTCCCCATTTCTTCTCTTCTTCCTCACTATCAAAAGGACTGATATCATAGGTGAGGGCCTTTATATCATCTTCTGTTGTCATGTTTCTGAAGACTTCCCATGCTATAGGGAGTGTGAATGTATGGAGGGATTCTTCCACTAAAATTTTGATTAACCCATGGTGAGCCAGCTGATCTAGACTCCCTGCCTTAAACTTAATGCTAAAGTATATGAGGGACTGCAATAGGAAATAGGGGATGCTGAGTTTCTGGGGTGTTGGAGTGTCCATGCCATATCTCAGCTCATGAAGGATTCTAAAATGGTAGCCATAGACTATGATATACCTCCCCTCATAGGAAATATATTTTATGATTTGGTAACTAACCTCATCCCAAGGGTAGGGTATGCTTTTCCTTTTAATGCTATTTTTATCTTCTACAGGATGTTCATTGTTTGGAAGAAGTTTTTCTTGGTAGCCTGTCCAATTGGTTTTTCATTTTTGCTCCAAGGTAATCCAAGAGGAAGGGTAGTAACCTCACTAATAAATTTTGGGGTTATTTCCATGGAAATACCTATAAAAGTGACAGTGGCATGGGTTCTTGAGTGAGGTACTAAAGAAAGGGAAAATTCCTAAGCAATTTCATCATCAAACACTTGGAATTTCTCAAAAAAGTTCATCCAATTTGCCCTTGGTGAATATGGCCACTACTTGGGGATGGTCATGGAGCCTGGTTGAATTAGTGGGCTCTTTCTTCATGAATCCTCCTTTCATTGTGCTTACACCCCTTTTGAACACCAAATGTAGAGATGGAGACAAGAATTTTGAAGAAAACAGGAAAATAGAGGAAAACTGTGTTTTTTTTTTTTAACAAGTTGAATTTTTTTATGTAATTCCTCTTCTTCTATGGACTTAAATCCTCCTTAAGATGATATCGTCCCTTGCACATATTGATAATCAAGGTGGGTATGCATGGAACCTACCTTCTCAAGCCAGAAATCAAGCAAAAAACCTGTGTTTTCTTCTTAAAAACAATTCATTGTCCCTCCTGTAGAACTGCCTGGAGGTGCTCCTGTAGAACCTATAAGTGCTAGTGTAGACAACACTGAGAGCAGAAGGATTGGTGAGATCAATGGAAAATGATGTTTTCGAGGTTCTGGGGTGATAAGGAGTTTGTTGCAGCTAAGTTTATGAGGAGAGAATAAGGGAAAAGGTGGTGAGAGTGCTCGAGGAGGAGTGCTTATTACTTCTTTTAGATATTTCCGGTGATGGGGTTGAGTTGGAAAAAATTACTTTGGCCATATTTGGACCATTGGTCCCCACCTACCTTGTCATCATGGTTTCTTCCAGAAATCACCTCTCATTATTGCATCGGAGTTTGCATACCCTCCACTACCTGTCCTTGGTATCTTTCTCTGAGTTGACTATGCGCACGTGTGGGTGACATCTTCGGATGAGTGTAGTCAACTAGATGAAGGTGGAAAAGCTAACTGGCCACCTTTTCTTTGTTCAAACTCAACCATCTCATTTTCTCATGCATATCTTTCAATTACACAAATGCAAACAAAGGAGCGGGTTAGTCACTTACATGTGAGTATGTGAGTCGAATGTATGTGCTTTGAGGTATTTTGGCTCCTTTTACTCCTACGTGCTTGTATTTCCTTTGCTGTGTGCTATCTACTTTATGATGTGTGGTTGTTTGCCTTATGAAAGTTTCCTCTAGATGGATTTAAGCTTCAGATGTTTCCTTCAATCCTCATCACTCCACTTCTTTTACTGTTGTAGCTTGATTCTAATGGGATCAGCTGCTACAGGAATTCCTACAAGAGCTTCTGTAGCTGTTTCACCCTTTGAAATTTCAGCTTATTTATGTGATGGGCACCATGAGGATGATGTGAGATATGAAAATGGAGATGAAGAGATGCTAGGTAAGCTGCAGGTGAGATTTGAGGCGCTGCTTGCTTTCTTATTTTTGTTTTTTTCTCTTTTTACTAAAAACTATTTTTTCTGTGTTTTTCTGGGACATGAAGAAAGAAATGATGATGATGATGATGATGTGATGCAGGTGTGGAATGGATGACAAGGTGATTTGGTAGCTATAGGAGGGTTTATATGTTCTTCATAAAGCTTCCCAGCCCCTCAAACTGCTTTTTGGAACCATTTCTGGCTCTATGTAATTCCTACAGGTACCTCTTGTAGAAAACACAGAGCCTCCTGTAGAACACACAGTTTCCGGAAAAAAACACATTGGGGTGGAGGAAAGGTAAAAATTGATGGAGAAGAGTGTGGAGGAGATGAAATAGGTGCCGGTGTGAATGTCAGGGATCTGTGGCATCTCCTCTTGCTCTCTATGGTCCTTCTGCAAACCTGCAATGCACATTAAAATTCAGTTTTCTTTTTCTTTCTCTTTTTTTTTTTTTTTTGAAAACAACTAGGGCACCTCAAGGAGGTTTTCACCCTAATTTCCTGCCCTAGGTGCCTTCAAGGGAGGTTTTCACCCAGGGATCTTATTCTCTCTTTTTTTTTTTGACATCACTGGGCTGCCTCAGGAGAGTTTTTCAACCCAATGATGGGACTTCAAGTGCCTCATGGAGGTTTTCACTTGAGTCCTTTTTTTTTTTTTTTTAGGAGTGGTTGAAGTGGAGGCTAAGACATGCTCCACTACCATCATTGTCTTATTCAAATCTTCAATGAACTCTCATTTGGAGAGGGGCTTCTTGTAAATGTTCAACCAATTTCCATTGACAAGCATGGGGATGGTTACATCGTCAATGGTTCTGATGAGGACTAAACCATTGTCATGGCATTTTTCCACAGTGTAGGGTCCCAACCATCTTGTCCTCAACTTGCCTTTGAAGTCTTTATACCTTGAATCATAGAGAAGTGTCCAATCTCCCTCTTGGAATTACTTCTCCTTGATATTTTTGTCATGCCATATCTTCCTCTGAAGTTGAACTACCTCTGTGTGGAGAAGGGCTTGCAATCTTTATTCATCCAATCCATTGAGCTAGATTAGTCTTTCCTTCTATGCATGGTTGAGGTCTAGGTCCAGTTGAGCTGCCATCCTTAGTGTATTGAATTCAAATTCTATTGATACCAAAGCCTTCTTCCCATAGACCAATTCATAGGGTGTGAACCCTGTGGTGGTCTTCCATGTTGTGTTGTAGGCCCAGGTGGCCTCAACTAATCTATCCACCCAATCTTTTTTGCTGCTGCTCACTACCTTAGTCAAAATTCCTTCCAAAGCTCTGTTAGTGACTTCCATCTGCCCATTGGCTTGTGGATGGTAAGGGGTGGAAGTCCTGTGCTTGATTTTATGATGTGTGAGCAGGTCTTCAATCAAATTGGAAGTGAACTAACTACCTTGATCTGTAACCAATTCTCTTGGATACCCGAACTTGTAGAATATGTTTTCTCTCAAAAACTCAACTACTTTTTCCTTTTTTGCTGCTTTGATTTCTTTTGTTTCTACCTACTTTATCAAGTAATCGGTGCACACAATGATGTATTGCTTCTGTTTTGAAGGAGGGTTGATAGGACCCACAAATTCCATGCCCCACTTCCCAAATGGCTCAAAGGTCACTTGAGGTTGCATGGGAATTTCATCCTTTGGAGTGGGTTTCCCCATCCTTTGACATCGATCACATTGGTTGGTGTATCTCCTCACATCTTGATGAAGAGTGCACCAATAGTAGCTTGCTTGTAGTATTTCGAAGGTAGTTCTCTTTGCTGCAAAATGACCTCCACAAGGCTTGTCATGATAAGCCAGGAGAATGTCAAAGACTTCCTCCTCCCTGACACATCTTCTCAAGATCTAATCTGGGCCAATTTTGAAGAGATTACCCCTAATCCAGGTGAAAGGGGCGCTTTTCCTTACTATCTTGCTCTTCTCTTTTGAGGACAGGTGTGGTGGAAACTATGTTGAAACCAAGTAGTTTGCTATATCAGCAAACCATGGAGAGAGTATTGAAATAGCAAATAGATGTTCATTTGGCATTTGGTCATCCACCATTCCTTCTTCACCTGCAGGCAAATTTACTCTAGGCTTATCCATAATGGTCAGATCAAACTGCTATAATAGAAGCAACCATCTAATAATGCGAGCACTTACATCTAGTTTGTTCATTAAATATCTAATTTCAGCATGATCAGTGTGCATGAAGGTTTGATAGCCTATGATATAATGTCTTAATTTATTTAAGGAATGCACAATAGCTAGGAGTTCCTTCTCGGTCACTGTGTAATTTAACTCTGCCTCTGACAAATTTTTTCTTATAAAGTATATGGCATAAGGTAAATTTTCATCAATTTGTCCCAAGGCTGCTCCTATTGCTTTGTTCGAGGCATCTGTGTCAATGTGAAAGGGTAAGGCTCAGTTTGGACCTCTGAGAATTGGGGAAGTTACTAACTTGCTCTTTATGGCATCTAGGGCTTCTTGATAGTTCTCGGACCATATGAACTCAGCATCTTTACCTAGAAGGCCAAACAAAGGAGAGGCTAGCTTGCTGAAATCTTTAATGAATCTTCGGTAATACCAAGCTAAGCCTAGGATACTTCTAACATATCGCACCTTTTGAGGAGGTGGGACCCTTTGGATGATGACAATTTTGTTGGCGTCCACCTGCAATCCTTATTTAGATATTGCATGACCTAGCACGGTTGCTTCAGTCATCAAAAATTCACATTTTTCTGGACTAAGGTATGTGATCATCTTAATACATTTGTCTAGAACCTTTCCTAGGTTAGATAAAGCTTCCTGAAAATCAGAATCATAGGTAGTAAAATCATCCATATATATTTCTACTGCATCATGAACTAATTCAGAGATTATACTCAATACCACTCTTTGGAAAGTGGCTAGAGCGTTACACAAACTAAAAGGAAGGACCCAGTATGCAAAGGTACCCCAAGGACAAGTGAAAGTGGTCTTATCTTGGTCTTCCAAGCTTATTTGAATCTGATTGTACCCGTTGAACCCATCTAGGAAGGAGAAAAACTTTTTCCCTGCCAGACCATATAATACTTGATCTATGAACAGTAAAGGAAAATGGTCTTTTTTAGTTGCTTTGTTCAATTCCCGATAGTCGACACAGATTCTCCACTTACCATTTTTCTTTGGCACTAGCACCAAAGGAGAGACCCATTCACTGTCAGATATGGGGTAGATGAATCCTACACCAAGTAATTTTTGCAATTCTTCCTTAACCATGTCTTTAAGTGTTGGATTCATCCTCCTTTGAGGCCGCTTGACTAGTTTGCAATCTTCCTTAATGTATATATGATGAGTACATACTGAAGGGTGCACTCCCTTCATCTCCTTATAACTCCAGGCGAAGGCATATAAATGTTTTCTCAATACTCTACACAGCTCCTTCTCCTGGGAAGTGGATAGGGATGGATTGGTTTTCAAGGTTCTTTCTAGGCTGAACTCTATATTCTTAACACGGAGAGAGGTCGGGTCGGCCACATAGATATCAGTTAAGGGGTTTTTTTTGGTTTCTCTCACTATGTCCTCTAATGGTAAGATACTGGGGGGTGGATTCTAGATCAAATTTTCAATCATATCATCCTCATCTTGTGGTTTTCCCCCCATGTTGGTTTCTAATGCACAGAGTGGTTCAGAATAGACCTCATCCTCATCCTCCTCCTCCTCCAACCAAAGAGGTAGATCATGTTCTAGCAAGGGTTGGGCAGGAGGGTATAGGATTAACTGCTTGGACATATGCCCATTTTGGATGGTCATTTTCCCAGCTCGATAGCTGATGTAGGCATTGGCAGTAGCTAACCAGGGTCTCCCCAGGATGAGAGGATACCCAATGAGCTTTGCCTTTGGCTGGAGAACTAAGAAATCAGCATGGTACTCCCAAGAATCAATGGAGACCATCACATCTTCCACAATCCCTTCAGGGGTCACGGTGGAGTGGTCTGTTAGCTGCGGTACTGTCGTGGTCTTCCTCAAGGAGCCCTAGAGGTTAAGTTTGAGCATTGTGTCCTTTGTCATCACATTAATGGTAGCTCCCAAATCAATCAAGGTATGTGGCATCATGGTGCCATTGATGTGGACATCAACTACTAGGCTTCCAGGGTCCAGATATTTCGGACAGATTACCTGCCCCAACATCAGGTCAGACAGTTGTCCTATGACATTGATGGTCGAGGCATCTCTCTTACACCTTCCTAGATGCCTAAAGCACTTCTATTTGATCAACCTATTGTAGATAGGCACTTCTTTTATGGCTTGGAGAAGTGGTATCTTCACACATAACTATTTCAATTCTCACAGAAGTTCAATTTCTTCTGGGGTAGGTTGTGTTGTCCCAAATAGTCTCTAGGAAAGGGTGGAATTGCTTTAGGTTCACTTTCCTCTTTATCTTCCTCAACCTCCCTAGGTGGAGGCTAGCTATCTGGGAGAACCTTCCTAGATTGCAGGTTAATCTCTTGAATCTCCACAGCATAAGTTGGGAATGATGGTTCCCCACTGTATACTTGCTGAGCCTATCTGTTGTTCGGATTCATATTCGGCTGGGCAGGCATTTGGGGTTGCCTTGGTGGAGCAGAAGGTAATGGTTGTGGTTGAGCAGGTGGTGGAGGAAAAAGAGTGGGAGGAGAGTTGTACTGGGGCCTCCACCCCTGATGAGATGCATTCCACTCAGGTTGTGGCTAAACGTAGGAATGAAATGAATGAGTAGCTGGTTGGGCATGATATTGAGATGGGAAGGGCCAAGGAGGAGGTGTGGACCAAGAAGGATGAGCAGGAGGGCCCCAAGAAGGTATGGAAGTGACTTGGTTGGGGTTGTAGTATGCCTGAGATGTCCCTTGCATCCCCTACTAGTATGGTCTAGGTCCATGTGGTCTCCTTTGGTTCATGAAATAGAGTGGTTCATTGGCTCCTTCAGCCCCTTGGTATACAACTTTAAGTCCAAGCAAGGAAGGGCCTTATCTGTAGAATGATCTTCTTCACAGACTGAACAAACCTCTATAGAGTTTAATGGACATTCGTTCCTAGGATGCCTCTTGGTGCATCTAGGACAAAATATGGCCAAAGCCCTCTCTGCTTCCTCTTGTTTTATTTTGCTATGCAAGGTATCCATTTGCATGGCAAGAGTCTACAACATCTCACTTTTGAAGTCTTCCCGCATGTTTCCAATTTCACCTTTAATGGATGAATTGGAAGAGGAGGTACTGGCTATGGGTTGACTCCCCCTACCTTTCTTTCTAGCTGCTCTAGAATGATTTCTAAAAATAGTCTTTATGTCCTCATAAGATAGTTGTTAGATGTCTCCCCCAACCAGTAAATGGAGGGTGTCTAGAAGGTCTTTTGGAATTCCCCTGAGTAGTACCAAATTTAGAGATTCAGGGTCAAGTGTACACCTGGCCCTTTTGTAGCTGAGCTGGAACCTCTCTTCATAATATTCCAAGGATTCATCACTTCCCATGGTCATTCAAAATATTTCTTCTTTGGTATCTTTTAACCTACAATAGTCTCAATACTTGTCATTAAAGGCCTGCTACATCTGAGCCCAAGTTGTGATGCTATTGCCAGGTAACCCCATGAATCAGTGCAATGTTGCATCCTTGAGAGTAGAAGGGAATAGCTTCAACTTTTTATAATCTTCTGCATAGTCATAGGTTTGACAAATGACAACAAACTCAAACAAGGAGGTGTCAGAATCTTCTGTAGTCAAACCATGGAAGTGAGGTAGGGCTGAAGGACTTATATTCTTCATTTTGGTGTCCCCATTAGTCTCCCTAATGGGAAAGGTACCCTCTATTCTCTCTCCATTCCCCCTAGCATTTCTATTTTTAGCCATTGGCTCAAGAGGGATGTTTTCTTCTTCTTCTTCCCTTATAGGTTCTTCAAATATCTCTGGTTGTTCACCTAAAGGTTCTTCTTGATCACTGCCACCGAATAAGAGAGAAGGTTGGCTGTGTGAGGTAGTGGGCATGTTGGGCAAGAATTTTCCTGAATTATCTCTATTCCTACAGGGCATGAAAGGAAATATTTTTGGTTGGTTTTTTTTTTTTTTTTAACACTGGTTGTACCTACAAAATTGAAATGGATTGAACAAAACAAATTGCAACTACTGAAATGAACTAGCTGAAATGAAATTTGCAGAATTGAAAAGGAAAGCAAGGAAATGCAGAACTTGAAAGAAATGACTAGCTTACTCTTGCTGAAATGAAATTTGTAGAATTGAAAAGGAAAGCAAGGAAATGCAGAACTTGAAAGAAATGACTAGCCTACTCTTGCTGAAATGAAATTTGCAGAATTGAAAAGGAAAGCAAGGAAATGCAGAAACTGAAAGAAATGACTATTCTACTTTTGCTGAAATAAACTATTTAGCAGAATGTTGCGATAGAAAATAGAAGAAAGCAGTAATCACAAAATATTTTGACGCTTCCCCGACAACGACGCCAAAAAGTGGTGAGCACCAGTATTTCTGCAACATGTTGCAACTTCTAGGCTGCCTACTTTACTCTTATCAGCCCGGTAGTTCATAACAAACTTGGAAGCGACGGTACTGTATGCACAAGTAGTAGTTCTTATTGCAGGTTGTCACTTGGTCAGTTGGCACAAGATCACTAGAAGCTCAAGCCAACTTCTATGGATTCCAAAAGAAGCTCTATATGTGATGAAAGAAAGGAAATCTTACTCTATAGAGGCTACTCTAGTTACAGAAAGGAAAAAGACTGAA